>CAVNYN010268691.1:0-20849 GCA_963692815.1 Nyctanthes arbor-tristis | reverse complement strand
GCCACATTTGATTGGGCTCGGCAGGAATATTATGAGACCTTGCGTCGACAGGAGGTTTTTTGGAGACAAAGAGCTAAGCAATTTTGGCTTAGGGAAGGGATGTGAACTCGCGGTTTTTCCATGCTGCCGCGACCGCTTTGAAGAAACATAATAGTTTCACTCAGTTGAAGGATACGTATGGTAATTGGATCTCCGCTGAAACTGAGTTGCATGGTCACATGTTAAGTTATTTCCACGGTATATTCTTTACTACTCGTACCTTGAACACCCTGGACTTCATCACACGGCATCAAGAGGCTCGTGTCACGGCAGAGCAGAATGATCAATTGCTTGCCCCTTTTACAGTTGATGAGGTGCGGACTGGTCTTTTCCAGATACAACCTGATAAATCGCCTGGACTTGACGGTATGAACCCAAAATTTTTCCAGCATTTTTGGAGTATTGTTGTTCAGGATGTTACTTTTGCTTGTTTGCATGTATTGAATACTTGTAGTATAATTGATGAGTTGAATGTAACGGCCATTGTTCTTATCCCTAAAAAACAAAGTCCTGAATCTATGGTGATCTTCATCCTATTTCTTTGTGTGCTATTGTGTATACAGTTATTGCCAAAGTCCTTGATAATCGGCTGAAATCTTTTTTGCCTTTGGTTGTCTCTTAGACTCAATGTGTTTTTGTACCTGGACGTCTGATTACTGATAATATCTTGATTGCTTTTGAGACTATGCACTATCTTAAGCATAAAACTCAGGAGAATGAAGGATATGCAACCCTTAAAATTGATATCAATAAGGCCTATGATAGGCTTGAATGGGGTTTTATTGTGGAAGTCATGCTTCGTATGGGGTTCTCAAGGCGGTGGGTTGATCTTATTCTCATGTGCATCTCTTCAGTTAAATATTATATATTGCATAATGGTTGAGATCTGGGGCCTATCATTCCTGAGAGAGGTGTGAGACAGGGTGTCCTCTCTCACCCTATCTCTTTATTCTTTGTGCAGAGGGCTTATCGAACATTATAAGGCGGAAGGTGGAGTTGGGGCTGATCCATGGCTGTAAGGTGGCTAGAGATGCGCCTTCTATATCTCATTTATTTTTTACTGACGACAGCATTTTTCTTCTTCAGAGCTAATAGGCAGAAAGTCGGGACTACTAAGGATGTGTTGCATGTATATGAGATTGCGTCTGGTCAATTGATAAACTTTTAGAAATCCACTCTCACTTTTAGTTCCAATGTCTCTAGTGATTGTGAGTCAGCTATTTGTACATCTTTGGGTGTGGAAGCAGCGATTGGCCATATAAAAAAATGGAAAAATAGGAAAGAAAAAAGAAATAAAGCCCTTTTTGCTTTGGAAATGGAATTCTACCCCCGGACATCCTTTCATAAAAAGGGAGAATTTCTTTGATGTATTTATTGGATTCGTCGGGACTGATGGGGCTCGAACCCGCAGCTCCCGCCTTGACAGAAGAAATCAATTATAGACACTAATACAATTAGATCTGCTCTTCATAGACAAATTGGGATTTGCGATCCCAGGTAAGATCGGTTTAGGATCATGGGATCCTTTTCTATCAAATAAGAAGGGCTGTAGCACAAAATGTACTTCTAAGTAATTGCCCCATAGATCCTATATCTATCTATATGAAGAAGAAATCATGTAACGAAGGGGATTCTTATTTGTACAAATGGTACTTCGAACTTGGAACGAGCCTAAAAAAATTAACGATACTTCTTTATCTTTTGAGTTGTTTTTCCGGATCGGTCACTCAATATCTTTGGTCTCTACCCGGGCCCGATGAAAAAAATGGGATCACTTCTTATGGACTCGTTGAGAATGATTCTGATCTAGTTCATGGCCTATTAGAAGTAGAAGGCGCTCTGGTGGGATCTTCACAGACAGAAAAAGATTGCAGTCAGTTTGATAATGATCGAATGACATTGCTTCTTCGGCCCGAACTGAGGAATCCCTTAGATATGATGCAAAAAGGATCTTGTTTTATCTTTGATTAGAGATTTCTCCATGAAAAATACGAATCGGAGTTTGAAGAAGGGGAATGAGAAGGAGTCTTTAACCCGCAACAGATAGAAGAGGATTTATTCAATCACATAGTTTGGGCCCCTAGAATATGGCGTCCTTGGGGCTTTTTTTTTTGATTGTATCGAAAGGTCCAATGAATTTGGATTTCCCTATTGGTCCAGGTCATAAAAGAAAGTTTTTGCGGGCGAATATTGACTCTTTCTATCTCTATTTCATTTGTAGGGCTCGTTCGTGACTTCTCCCAATAAATGAATCGATCTCTGGTTTATTTCGCCATCCTGACTAGTGAATTATTAAGATTCATTTTTTCAATAAAATCTTTTGCATTCACAGGTTCTATCATTCCCATCGCTTTGTACTTAATGGTTAGGTCCGAATTCTACAATGGAGCTTCATAATTTAATTTGTTCCTGAGCTAATCTTCTTAGTCTTTATTGGCGCCAAGCTTCGTCTCTATTGAGAGGGAAAAAGAAGGATATTTTATCTTTCATCAAGGATAGAGTTTGGCAAAGATTGAATGAATGGAAGGAGAAGTCATTATCAATAGCTGGAAAGTAAATTCTGTTGAAGTCAGTGGCTCAGACGCTTCCAAGTTATGCAATGAGTGTGTTTCTACTCCCTAATGAACTCTGTGTGGATATTGAACGTGCCATGAACACTTTTTGGTGGAAGGGAAGTGAAGGAGTGGCTGGAGGTGTTTCATGGATGTAGTGGGAAAGACTCTGTTTTCCTAAAAACCGTCGGGGTCGGGTTCAAACATCTACATGGGATGAATTTAGCTCTCCTAGGGAAGCAAGGTTGGAAATTTTTAATTGAACCAGAATCTCTCTTCACAAAGGTCTTCAAAGCTAGCTACTTTCCACACTCAGATTTTTTTGCAAGCTAAGATTGGTTATAATCCTAGCTTTGTTTGGTGAAGTATTTTGGCAAGTCAACTCCTTATGAAGAAGGGCATTCGGTACAGGATTGGGAATGGAGGAACCGTACGAGTATAGAGGGATCATTCGCTGCTTGATGGGAGAATGGGTATGTTTCTTCTCCTATGATTCCTAACAGGGAGAATATCATTGTTAATCAATTCATGCTGCCCGAAGTTCGTATATGGGATTGGGAGGTAGTTGATGATCTCTTCAGTTCTAGTGATAAGTCTCTAATTTTGCAAGTGCCTCTTGAAGTGAACGAGGCTAAAGACAGTCTGTTTTGGAAACCAGTGGCCAAGGGTAATTACACAATTAGGAGCGGATATTGTTTGGCCCAGACTATGCACCATGGCGAACACTTACCTCTGGTCAGTCGGATATGGACTCTCATTTGGAATCTAAAAGTACCGCTAAAGATGAAGAATTTTCTCTAGAGGGTAGCATCTAATGTTCTTCCTACTCTTGACCAACTACGCGCCAAGAGAATTGATGTGGAGAACCAATGTTTAGTTTGCCTTGCTGGGGCTGAAACCGTCTTACATTGTCTCACAGATTGCACCTTTACTAGGCGGGTTTGGTCGGCTTCTTCAGTGGGTTCCCAGCGACATATGGCCCAGAATCTGAAGGATTGGTTGTTGAGTTCGTTTGGTCGAGGTGATCAGGGTGAAAGAGAAAGTATTGCCATGATTTGTTGGGCACTCTGGCACAACCGGAATGAAGTAGTTTGGCAGGGGAAATCTCTTATTCCTCTTAGAGTGGTTTCTTTGGCCAATTTCATGCTTAATCAGTGGAGGAAAGTTCGGGGGGCCCAAATACGGAATAGATCAGACTTGGCACAAGGCATCACACGTTGGCAACGTCCACCAGTTGGCACGCTTAAACTTAATGTGGATACAGCTCTATTCCCTAGTCAAAGTCTGGTAGGTTTGGGGATGGTTTTGCAAGATGAAGTGGGGTCCTTGTTGGGGGCTAAAAGTGTCTGTCTGAATGGGTTGTATGAAGCAAAAGTGGCTCAATTGATGGGAGTCAGAGAGACGTTAATTTGGATCAAGGAGATGCAATTCACCCATGTCACAGTTGAGATGGATACCTTAATTGTCTTTGAAGCTCTTCGAGCTACCCAAATTAATTTGTCCCTGTTTGGATTACTGCTTGATGATTGTAAGGTTTTGATGTTAGAACTCGATGGCATTGAGTTCACGTGTGTTAGAAGATCTGCGAACCAGGTTGCTCATACCTTAGCTAGAGTTGCTGGTTCTATGTAAGGTCTTGGTTTGACATTTTCTTTGCCTCCTAGTATTATTGTGGATGTACTTCAGTCTGATTCTATTGATGAATAAAAGTTCTCCTTTCAAAAAAAAATTTTTTATATGTTTTTTATTGAGTCGTTATTACGTTACTTTTTTTATATACAATAAATTATATGGTTTAATTAACGTTTTATAGTTTACAAAATTTCCGTCACGGTATAGTCACGGAGAAAAATAAAATATTTAATTTTCTGATGTATAAGAATAACAATGGGCCAGGTCGGGATCAGGTATGCCGTATGCTACACCCTAACCCCTACCATCAAATTTTTTTTTCCATCACCACTTAAATCCATGAGGGGTTAGTACGGGTAATTCATAAGTTTTATCATAGAATTTTTAGCAAATATTTTTATTTTTGTCAAAAAATAATTAAACATGCCGGGTATGAGTAAAATTATCATAACCTTAACTCTCTGGCCCATTGTTAAGGTCGATTTTCTTTATCTTATCTTTGAGGTAATTACTCGTTTAGTCTAGTATTCCACATCTTAATAGAATCGAGTACTCATAGTTATCGAGTTTGTTGGGTTTTTTCAGCACATACTAAGGTCACTTAATAGCATTTCATATTGAGTAAGCACATAATAATAATTATTAGTTAACAATATAAAATAATCAAAACATTATAGTTCAAAGTGTCTAATTATATATTACTTAACATTTAGTACTAACGTTAGATATAATTTGATTTGATATATTCTCATGCAATACACGTGTGAGAATATTCTAATAATAATGCTATATGCCATGTTTGTTTAAATACATGTGGGTCCCCAGCAATATAACATGTATCTAAATATGCCACCTGAATGTATGATCCCATAATGTCGCTTATCATTTCTCCTCTGGTCTACCAATCTCACTACCCTAATTTGCTTTATTTTCTCGTAGCACCATATGTCAGTGTCTTACGCAATTATCCAACCCTTTAGTGTATATAAAAAAAGGAAATAATGGATTAGAGATGGTTGAGCTATCTTATAAATAATTAAATATGCTAACATTCAGTGCATTTTCATTATACTCCAATAACACATCTTAATAATTCAAAACAAAATTGAACAAGTGGTAAGAGTGAATTTCATCCAGTATCAGACTTTTTGTCAAACACGTAGCTAATGCGGTATATTGATCATGAGATTTGTAAGTATAGTGATGTAGTTAGATCAACGGCTGGTGGTATGATGTCGCATCACTGTCTAGTACCGTTATAACACTAGATGTCTAGTATTTGAACATTCCTAGTGGTGAGAGGTAGATAACGAACAATTACAGATCACATAAAGATATATCGCAACGAACAATTACAGATCACATATAGGTATATCTCCAACTTCTATTGATTATTGATTGGCAATAACATCGGTAGCATTAGTTGGTGCTTGAAAATGTAATGAAACTTAAACTATGTATATCCACATCATGTCCCTTTTTTTTCTTTTTAGCACGACGAGTGAATAGGCAGCCCTTGGAGTGTTTTTTTTTTTTTTTTTTTGGGTTGTTGGGGTTTGAAAGCAAATTAAAAGTGCAAATATTCAATAATCGACAAATTATTAGAGAATACTATAAAATATTAATCCAAGCAAACCTGCTGATAAATATATAAGATCATAATATCATATATTCAATTGCCAGTTGTCGAATGATTTTGACACAAAAAAAAAATGATGTTTTGGGTTTCATTAAAAATAAATAAATAAAAAAGATGATGTTTCGAAAAAATCATCTCCAGTGGTTTGTGACAAAGAAATTACAATAAGTAATAAAACCCCGACGCACAAAGAAATTACTGTAAGTAATAAACCCCCCAATACAAGAAAATCGAATTTGAAACCTCTAAGTCTCAATGCCTCGTTTGGAATCATAACTTAATTAGGTAGTAGTACTTTTGTTTTGCTAAGATAGTCCACTAATCTTCTTGCATCTATTCCAAATTATAGCCCCTTTTTCTTTTAATAAAAACACCATAAGAGTTCCAGTGTATTTTTTAGGCCCTCACCTGTATATATTTTGTAGATTCCATCCATGACTTGCACCTTTAGTTTTTAATTTTTAAACTCCTAGTAAGCTTCGCTTCAAGAGATTTTACCCTTTAGGATTCTCTACTCTCATCTTTATTATTAAAATCACACATATGTATACGTGTGTAATCCTTTGTCAGGAATTTTGGTAGACTGGTTGGAAATATCAGAGCATCTCTAATTCTCAAAAAAATGGACCTAGTTCATTTGTGGTAAGAGAAAGACATAAAATAAAATCGTGGGTCTCGTAATTTTATCTATTTTCATTTTCTTTTAATCACTTTTCTCTCATTTACACCATTTTTCCTCACTTTTTCTCCCTCGAGTCCCGTGTAAGGTCCACAAGTAGATCCTCTCCTTCACCCAATACGCTATTATTTTTGAATTTATCTCACTCTCTCTCGTCTTTTTCATTTTTCCCGCCATATTTCTCTACACCTCTTTTCATTCCTATTTACTTAAAATAATTATCTTCTCTCTATCTCTCTCCTCCACATCACAACTACAATCCACCCTCCCATTGGAGATGCTTGAGAAACAAAATGTTCAAATATTATTCTGATGAATCCTATATATCTTGTTCCAAGTTTCATTTGCATATTTCTCCTTAGATATATTGTGGATGTATATATGAAGACATTGAAATTGCTTGTCCTGTAGGTTACGGGGGATCAAGTCATGGCATAAATAAACCTATTGGGCACGTTAACGCTCAAGTACAAGAAGAGGCACGGAAATTTCCAAAGATCAACTGAGAGACGATGTTGCACAATCCCAAAACGGTAATGGACAAAAGGAAATTAAAGCTCCAAAAATATGTTTCTTAGCATATTCTCATTCTTATAATGGACAGAGAATTAGATATCATATATGCATTTATTTATAGGTTTGATTATATATATTTTCCTTGTATTGGCTTTCAAGTTCTAGATTTTACCATCAATTTCAACATGTTACTGTTGAATTGATGATTAGTATAATAGATATCTTGATAGGTTTGCTGATTGTACTAATTATTTTGACTAATTATTATATGAGTAATGCTATTTATCTAGAATGGAGACTGGTCTCCAATCTAGTTGGCAATACTACATTAGAGATGAGTGGAGATGCATAGATACATGAGGATATTGATTTATTCAACTACTATAAGGAAATGACAACTAGACTGGAGATCGATCTCCCGTCTAGATAAATAGTATTATTCTAATTATGTTTCGCATGCATATTAGTTCTTAGGTTCTAACATCTCTTTATTGTTTTGTATGGTCTTTGTAGATGAAGCTCATATAATGAAGTGGAGGAGGTGGGGGCCTAAAAATCACATCAAAACTCTTATGTTGTTTTTATTGAAAAAAGGGCAATAAGTTGGAATAGATGCAAGAAGATCAGTGGACTATCTTAGCGAAACAAAAGTACCACTAGCTAATTAAATTATTATTCCAACTGAGGCCGTGGGACTTAGAGGTCTCAAATTCGGTTATCTTGTATTGGGGGGTTTTTTATTTATTGTAGATTTATTTCTATTTATTCTAGATTTCTTTGTACTTTGTTTCAGTAGGACTTTGAGCATTTATAATATTAAAATACAAATTGTAATTGTACTTTTAAGAAATTACTATTCCAAATGTTATATCTATATGATCACGTATTGTTAATTAGTTGTATTAGTTATCTAGTTTTTTAAATTTTGGCTTTTAATCTCGTGCGTCCGATCAAAATTTGTATTCATTTTAGTTGTCTTGCAAAACGTCTTAATAATGTGGTTATTTTGATATAGGGGGAGGGGAGCGGAACTTGCTTCGAACTCGGGACCTCTGACCCGAAACGCAATCATTCTAATCATTGGAGCACAATTCGAACCACAACGTAATTATTATTATAGTACTATACTATCAAGTTGACAAAAATAAGATTTTCGCATATCTATTTCAACGGTAAATAGCATCCTGGGTCCCCTAATCTTTATACCTTTTTATATTCAGGTCCCTAACCTTTGTTTCCTAACAGTAGAGGTCCTTGGTTTAGAGGTCCTAAACCTATTTTCTTATGTTTGGGTCCCTGGCAGTGAAGATCTCTAACCTTTACACCTTTGTCTTTTTTATTATTGAGAAAATTACAAATGCGGACAAAATACAAATTGTAATTTCTTTGCCACAAACTACTGGAGATGATTTTTTCAAAACATCATCTTTTTTATTTATTTATTTTTTTAATGAAACTCAAAACATAATTTTTTTTATGTGTCACAATCATGCAACAACTAACAATTGAATATATGATATTATGATCTTATATATTTATCAGCAGGTTTGCTTGAATTAATATTTTATAGCATTCTCTAATAATTTGTCAATTATTGAATATTTGCACTTTCAATTTGCTTTCAAAAATCAAACCCCAGCAACCCAAAAAAAAAAAAAAAAATGGAAGCTCCCCCTAATTTATTAGTATAAAATAATAACTCATTCATCCAAGTAAATCACCAACTTCTTTGACCTGAAAACTCATCAGTTCATCCTTTCTTCTTCTACTGAGATTTTCTTGAGAAGTCATCACACATGGAAATGGAGATCATTTCAAGAGAAAATATAAAGCCTACTTGTCCAACATCTCATCACTTAAGAACCCACCACCTTTCCTTGTTAGATCAAATGATGCCTCCTATTTATCATCCAGCATTTCTCTATTTCTCTGCACATGAGCCTAGTACTGAATTCATTTCTCAGAGGACACAACTTCTGAAACATTCACTTTCTTCCTGTTTAACTCGATACCATCCGTTTGCCGGAACAATCGCCGACAATCATCTATCTATTAAGTGTAACGACGAAGGGGTTCCTTTTGTCGTGGCTAAATTCAAAACATGTACTCTGTCAGATTTTCTTCAACAGCCAGATCTTTTAGTGAAGCAGAGTCTTTTGCATGAAGAAATTAAAGCAGAGGGACGGAATGTTGTTCTGATGGTACAAGTGAACTTTTTCGACTGTGGTGGAGTAGCAATCGCCGCCAATGTGCTGCACAATATAGCGGACGCCGCAACATTGTTAACATTTTTGAAAGACTGGGGCCTGTTTGCTCGCCAGGAAGAAATCCGTCCACCAATTTACATGGGACACTCTGTTTTTCCGCAGATAAGTAACCTGCCAGAGGAAAGGAATTTGGCTTCTGGTGCCAAGGACTTCATAAGAATGGCCAAGTTTATTGGGAGAAGATGTGTTTTTAACGCCTTGGCCATAACCAAACTTAAGGCTAAATCATCAACCTCGGAAGTTGAATCCCCCACAAGCATTGAAGCTGTGTCGGCACTCATCTGGAAATGTTTCATCGGAGCTCTGAAATCATCTTCAACAACATCTTCTTTAGTTCACACAGTGAACTTGAGACGAAAAACTGCTCCACCCATTCCGGCAAATTGTTTCGGGAATTTCTTATGGATAGCACCAGCTACACACAATAAGAGTCAAGAAGAAAACAAGTCTACAGAGTTGGGAAATCTAGTGAGGAAAATAAGGGAATCGATAACAAAAATTGACGCTGGATTCATTAAGAATATGCAGCCCCAAGAAGGGTCATCATGTCTAATTGGTTACTATGAAAATCTTGAAAAAACCTTAAAAAGGATGCCAAAAGAGGGTGAACTATTAAACATGAGCAGTTGGTGCAAGCTTGGCATATACAATATCGACTTTGGTTGGGGAAGACCGATATGGGTGTCCAACTATGCACTTTCCGACTCCGAATCGCCAATGCTGAATAGTGTTGCATTAAAGGACACAAGCTCCGGTGATGGGATTGAAGCTTTGGTCATTCTTGAAGAAAAATACGTTGCAGCGTTTGAAAACAGCGAGGAGCTTCAGAGTTTTGCTTCCATTGATCCGAGTCTAATAGCAATAGAGTAATATGTAATTTGTAATCCACTGTATGAGGGTTTATATTATAGATTTATTTACATTGTATTTCAGTAGAACAATATATTAATGTATATTTATATTATTACAATGTAGATGATAATTGTACTTTTAAAAAAAGAGTAATGATAAATTACTTCCATATTAGTTCATCATAGGCCCGGTCTTATATAAAGGCCTAAGAGGCAGTCGCCTCAAGCCTAGAAATAAGAGGGGTCCAATTATATTTGTTATAGTTGGCATCAATACATTTGATCCCTCTTTTTTTTTTTTTTTTTGTCATTATCAGGCCCAAATTACAAACTTAGGGCCCAAATTTAAAAAAAGTTAAGGGCCTGTATTGACCCAAAAAAAAATTTTTTTTTTTGAAAAATCAGATTAGGTAAAAAAACCCCCCAAAATTCAAATCTTACAAACGAGGTGTACGAAATTCAAGTTTCCATTTCCCCTAATTGCCAAGAAAACCCTAAATTGCTAAATCCCCAAATCTCCCAAATCCCCAATTTCCAAATTGAAGAACGCTAACTCTCCTCAATTAGTTTGCCTCAATTCGCCAATCGCCATCACATTCACCGGTCTGCCGGTTGCGAATCAATCGCCATCGCCATCACCGTCACCGTTCCGCGACTCCGCCATCCCCTGGCTGCTACGCTGCTGTCCGCTGCTAGCCTGCTGCCCGCTTTTCTGTGGTCTGCTGCTCTGGCCTACTGCCAAAATGTTCAAGGCATACAATTCCTGCACACTGCTTTCATCTCGGCTTGATTGAATGAACTTAGAAACTAGGGACCAAGTCTTTTGCTTTGACGCAAAGATGGTCAATGCTGACCTAAGGACAGAAAAGCTGATGGCCTGTGCTTCATTTAACATTGTTGCAACAACCTTAAGATTGTTGTCCTTAGAATACTTCCGATCTCAAAACGCTTCAAATTTTTTATGCAATTTCTAACCATTTTGTCAATGTTTTTTCCTTGAATTGATATATGCATCAATAGCTCTGTTTTTGTTGTTAGGCATTGTTTTTTGCTATTGGTTAATAATTGCTTTGGTTTACTTGTTACGGATTGTTTTTGGCTATTGGTTAATAATTTCTTTGATTTAGGGATTGAGGAGGTTAATTGGTTGACTGGTTATTTGGTTTAGTTTAGGGAGGGATTGAGGAGGTTTATTGGTTCATTGGTTTGATTTAGGGAGTAAAGAATTTTGGATGAGTATTGAAATTTGAGTATTGAATTATTGGTTTGAAATTTGAGTATTGAATTGGAAAGGGAAAAGACAATAAGGCAAGTGTGGATTTAGGACTTCAAACATATTGGTAAAACAATTGAATTATTATTTGCCAATTGTAGTTTGTAAGTTATAACTTGTACGGATTAAAAGATTAAAAGATACATAATACACTAATTGTATTAACAATGCCTAACAATGCAAAGGCAGTAACGATTACAAGGATTAACTTGTAATTTGTACCAATTGTCTATTGAATTTGTAATATCATTAAAAATACAAAAGATTAAAAGAATTACATAATACACAAGGTTTAACAATAAAACATATTAAAGAAGAGCTCTTAAAAGTCACAATTAAAAAAAAAAAAAATTCGCCCCCGAACCCCCAGAAAGGAGGCTCCGCCCCTTTCCAAACCCCGGTTGTTACTCGTTATGGGGGTCCATTTTTTAGAGTTCATCTAGGGCGCCAATGACAACAGTACTGACACTGGTTCACCAATTCGTTCACCGGTTGTGTATTAGCAAGAAGGGTAAAACTGTCAATTAAGGCATTTATATAATTTAAACTTTAGATATTTTAGGGTTAAAATTATAAGCCGATGAACTAATTGGTAAACCAACGAGAAAGTGTAGCATTACTCTTTAAAAAAACACACATGGTTTTCGTAGCACTCATTTTTCTTGTTGTCGTTATCATTATTCCAGGTAATCTAAAGCCTTTTTCCTTTTCCATAAAAAGTATTCCAAGTTAATTAGCAATAGCATGTGTACTTCAGGAGAAAAAACTTAAGTATAACTGATGTACCATCCAGTGTCGTAGTTGAGAATTTGGAGTCTTGAGTTGAAACTTAAAAAATGGGCCCCTAAATTGTATTATACATATTCAAAATTTATTTCCTTGTATTTTTTAAATGGAAAATTTTATTTTTTTGTGTGAAATGAGAATTTTTCACACTAAATCAAATAATCAATGGAAAATACACAAATTAATTAACTTAACGACATAAAAAGACATTCTTTCAAAAATAAAAAGACATATTTAGCTCTTCAAAAAAAAAAAAAAAGACATTTAGCAATTTCCGTGCCTTTTCTTGCACTTGAAGCATTATCGTGCCCACTAAGTTTATTTATGCCATGACGTGATCCACTATAACGTATCGGACAAGCAATTCCAATCTCTTCATTTACACAGCCACAGTATATCTAAGGAGAAATATGCAAATGAAACTTGGAACAAGATATATAGGATTCATCAGACTAATATTTGAACATTTTGTTTCTCACATAATATTTCCAACCAATCTACCAAAATTTCTAACAAAGGATTACACACGTACACATACGTATGATTTTAATAATAAAGATGGGAGCAGAGAATCCTAAAGTGTAAAATCTCTTCAAGAGAAGCTTATTAGGAGTTTAATTTAAAAAATAAAAACTAAAGGTTCAAGTCATGGATGGAATCTACAAAATATATACAGCAATTGGGCTAGAAGTTTAAATAAAAAGGGGATTAATTAGCGGATGATAAGTTGGGGAGGTGCCAATTAAATGTCAAAAGTCTGTAAGAGCAAACAAATCATATTACATAAATGTAGAACATAGATCGTAAAAGTCCAACACATAATTTTATTTAAAGTAATTTTGACTAATTTCTATTTTAGATTATCAGCAAATTCGGATTTTCATTAATTCTTTGAACAATGTAACAACATTAATTAGTTTCTAAAGGGAAGCAAAAAAAAATTAGTTTCTAAAGATATTCTACTATGGTAAAACAGATAATTATTTAGAGTGTATTTGGCAACTCCATTTATAAACTAATCTTTTTATAAACTATCACATGAAATTAGGAAATTGATCTAGTGTCTTATATATGGCACACTATGACACTACACAGCCCATGTGGAGTGTCTCGATGCACGCAACATGGGTCATGTGGTGCCATAGTGTGCTATATGTATGGCGCCAGAACGGGACTCCCTAACATCATGTCATTAGTTTTACCTTTTTTTAAAAAGTCAAAAAGTAAAAGTAAAGACACTGTTTTTGACTTTTCACAGAAAACAACTAATAAATGATGTCATATAGTAATTTATAAGTCACTCAGTTGTCAAACACTCTGTTAAATCCTTGCATTGGACGTCCAATTATAATATGATATCAATAAGTCTAGTCTATTAATTTTGGCTACCATTTAAAAACCATTTCTATTTATCAACCAATTTAAATTTTAAATTTTTACCACACATAGTTAAGGGGAGATGTCACCCCTTCTTAAAATTTTTCCACACCATTAAGCTATATATTTGATGTGATGTAACTTTTCACATTATTTTAATTATTAACTTAACATAAACATATATATAAAATTTAAATTTTAAATCTATTTATAAACTAACCCAATTAAAAATGGTTAGCAAACCAAGTGGATCACAAAAGTCGAAAACAAAAGATTTTTTGAGACAATCAAAAAAAAAAAATTTTATGGAAATGATTCCATTCATTACATGTTTTATAGAGTCTATTGGACATCATGTCCAATACATTATGTGGTAGATTCTTATTTGACACATTGATTGATAGTCCGGGCCCGTTCTAAGATTTTCAAGGGTCTTAAGCAACTTTTAAATTAAAATTTTATGAGCCCTGAGCTGAAACTATTATTGCAAAATTGATTTGTAGAATATAATAATAAATTAAATATATAAATGTAGTAGTCTTATTAATTAAACCAATTATTAAGTATACTTAACAATTAATTTTTTTCTCATTTATCAACTAATAAATGTCACTTCTATATATTCTATCACATACTTAAAATATAAATATTTAAACTTTTCATAATAACTTTTTTAATTTCGGGACTCTTTTATTGAGTCATGGTTGGAGGCCCTAAGCGACTGTCTAAAAGGCCTATATTCAGGCACATTTATGATAAAAACCTGTAAAATAATCTATTAAATATTATAAGATAGTATCTAATAGAATCTATAAAAGAACTAGTCTATTCATTGCCATAAACAATCAGAAAAGGCAAGGACATGTTGCTATCACTTCATCACTTTTTTTTTCCTTTTTGACTCTCCTCTCTCTCTCTCTCTCTCTCTCTCTCTCGGCCACTGCGTGAACTTTCGACCCCGGCTGCTCCGCCCTGGCATGAAAATAAACGAAAAACAAATTATTATAAAATACTAGAAGATAATCAAAATACTTCAAAAAAAGGGATAATGAAAAAAATAGAAAAGAAAATAATTTTTTTTTGGGGGCAGGGGGGACGTGGTCCAATTATTAAAGGGAAATTATATTCTTACTGGACAAATTTATTTCAACACTACATTTTAAACTATTTTCTTTAGTTACTTAAATATACATAGTTAAAATTATATTAATAACCATGGTTTAATTTTATCCATTTTTCTTCTAGCATAATCATAATTATCTTAATTTGAATTTTTTGAATAATTACTCTTTTCAATTCCCTTTTTTTAGTGGTCACTTCCCACAATTTTGATTTATAATACGACTCGACAACTTTAGACAAAGATTTATTTTCTTTATAGTTTCATTTTAGTACCTAACGTTTAGAATTTGTTTCTTGAAGAATGATTTTAACATTTTTCTTTTTATTTTAATATATCTTGCTTTTTATAAAGTATAAATATATTTATAATATTATTTAAGAACAAGTAATTGAATTAGAACAAAAAATATAATAATAAATGAATGGTGTTAACTTAAAATCTAGTTTTAAATTTGAAATTTATAGATGATTTAGGATTCTATTAAATTAAATTTGAGATATTGTCTTTTTTGCTCTACATACGAACTTGCACAGTAGTTTGCTCTTGAAAAAGAGCTCAAATTAATGTTCGTATTGAGAGATTCAATTTAAGATCTAGTTTGTATATATTTAGACTTACTAACAATGTAAAAGAAAACAATTACGATGTATTAGATGTAAATATATTTAGAAATATAAATATTTGATGTGATTTTATATATTGTATTATAGATTATTAATTTCACAGATATATGTGTAAATAGATAGTATTATGTTAATTAAAAATATCTTTTAATTATAATGTATTTATAATATGGTGTAGGAATAAAAATACGTGGTGACAATATAATTGTCTATTCTTGAAAGTGAGAAATGAGAAAGTCAGCCAATTATTATTAAAAAGAATAGTGTTTGGGGCATTGCGGTCCACTTCTGATAAATTATTGACAGTTGTTGAGCAACATATTTTATAGTGTTGATTAGACACTATTTTATAGAGTCTAATATATTATTATATGTCAAATATTCATTGGATATATTGGGGTCTAATGAATATTTACTACATAATATATTAGACTGCATAAATAGTATCTAATTGACACTATAGAAAAATTAGTCGTGGGTCACATTAATTGCAGTATTCTTTGAAAGTGACATCTATCATGATATAAATCAAATGTAGTGGAGACCTTGGGTTCTCGCCTATGACTGCTGATGTCATTATGACATCAGCTTGAGTTAATTTTCTTTTAATAATTTATAATTGCCCTTTTCAGGACAATTGACGTGTTTCTGAAATTAGCTTTTGAAGACATTTTCACTTCCTTCTTGCTTGCGTGAAAAGCTAATTCCTCTTTTGTCTTCGTCTAATGTTCAATTTTAGGGGTTTATTCATTCTGAATTTGCGATTGCTGCTCATTTTGGATTCTACGTCAGTTTCGTTGGGATAGATGCTGATTTTGGGTTTAGTTCTTCATGCCTTCGTCCTAAAGATTCGATGTTCTTCGACAATTTATACATCGATTTATCAATTTATCAATTTGGGATCTAATTTTTTTGGATCGATTTAGTGACGGTGTTGGATTATGGGAGGCTTTCATGAACCTGATTGTGCTTTCTAGCTCAAAATGTTGACTCAATAAGAATCTCATCTTCAACTCCGGTTTTATTGTGGAGATCGAATTTTGATTTTCTTCTCCGAGGAAATTGATGAAATGGGGACAAAATAAGAAATTGATACCCTCTCTACGGTTTTTCTTTAGATTTTTGGATGGCTTTTTTTTTTTTTTTTTGGATTTTTAGCTCAAATTTTTGTTTTTTTCAATTATGTTTTTGATAAATCTTTTAGCTTAGGGGATTTTTTAGTTCTCTGGGGATCATTATCTAATTTTCTTTGCTATTGAAGATAGATTTTTTTTTTTTTTTTTGGGGATTTTCAGCTCGATTTTTTTTTTCCAATTATGTTTTTGATAAATCTTTTTGCTTAGGGGATATTTTAGTTCATTGGGGATCATTAGCTAATTTTCTTTGCTATTCAGGATAGATTTGAAGCAAGATTTAATCTTAAGATTTTAGCTTGCTTCATTATTTAGTTTGCTGGATTATTCTATTTTTGATAAATCTTATGGTTTATCTTTGATATCAATGGGGATTATTAGCTAATTTTCTTAGCCATTCAGAATGGATTTGAAACAAGAGTTAAGCTTACGGTTTTAATTTGCTTGGTTGAATGCTTTTATCTTTGCATATGGTCATTTACGTTATAAATGAATAAGTATGTGATACTTTATTTAACCACAATAAATAATTAATATAGAATTTAGAATGACTTAATTAGTAATTAATTTCAAATTTTAAATTACTATCTCTAGAGGCTGAGGCTTGCAATCACGCTCAATACTTTTTTTATTTGGCCGTCTAGGTGTCATGATCTCTCATTAGGTTCCTACATTACACTATTGTAAGTAGTAAGGATATGACAAGTCTTAACTTTTGAGGATGTGACAAGCATTACCCCTGCATATTTATGTATAGATCAGGTAGCTTCGCCAAATCTCACTACTTATCAAGTATCCCAGTTCAAGAGAGAGCTAAAATGGCTGGGCAATCAAGGTTTGGATGCCCATTAAGCTACATAATTATGTTCTTTTTTTCCTGACAAGGGAATTAATTTTACATCTATTATTTTAACTAATAACATTGTTATAGAGTGATATTTATATTCTATTCCCTTTACAAATTCATTTATGGAGAGATGAATTGCTCATCTACATGTTAGGTGCTGCTTCAAAATTCTGAAAAGAGAATTTCTGTAACCTTCATCCAATTCTCTTGGCCTTTGAGGTTTTTTTTTTTTTTTTTAAACTGGGAGGCTTTGCCGTATTGAATAGTGAGTTAGAACTTTATTTCTATTCTTCAGGTAGTTATAGAATTCACATTAGCTTAGATGTTTTCTTTATGCTTGGCTCTTTGAAAATCGTTCTATCTTTTGTTTGAAGCCTTGAACTATGTACACTACACCTAATGATGTGCAATATAATTGTTTAGGGTATGTACTAAGGCACCATTCTCCACATATTGTTCTTATGTCTGAACCAAGAGATTGATGCTCCAAGCATGTGGAAAGACTACAAAATTAGCAAACTCCAAATTCTTTAGGAGTTAGAATTAGTTGTTGCTAATTACACGCCTCCTTTTTTTTTTGCCTTGGGTGGAGCTTGATTCTCAGTGGGTTGGTGTGTTCAATAACATAGCTGCAGGGGTAATAAGAATCAGTTGTTGCTAATTAGACACCCCATATTTTTTATGATTTCTGGTTCTTGAACACCAATAATATAATTTTCTTTTTCTATGACATGTTGGATTTAATAAAATAACACATTGTATTTAAACTCTAAAGTGATGTTTAATGTATTTTCATGAATGGCAGCCACTTGAGATAAACTTATTATTTTTATGCGTTACCATGTTTTATTGTATCCACGGATTATAAGGTTTAAATCCTTATAATTCTTTAAGTTTTGAGCATCAAAGTAATATGTATATTTGGAAATAAGATTGCTTATTTGTGTTTTTATCTTCTTTTTGTGTGTTTTTTCCATTCATTTGTATTATTTTAGCAATTTTATATATGATTGCTAGTTTTTACCACTTTTTATTATTTGTTTTTCTGTAAACTTGATGGCGATTTTCACTTCTTATAGATTGGTATTAATATTTTTTGAAATATTTCTTCCTGTGCAATTTACGCGTGCTAAATAGCGAATCCTTCGAACATCATTTTTTTTAAATTGCAGAATACCTTGAAGAACAGATCCGGCTTTCATGGGGTTCATGTTATGGGCTTATTAATTAGGTACATATCATTATTTCTCATTAGCTTAGTTTTATATATGGTATTTTCATAGACTGTGATTTTTACTATAAAATTGATTGTAATCATGCACTAATTAGCTGATTAAGCATAATTTAATTTGGGATTCTAACTGTGATTTAGGGATATAGTTTGATTCTCTTTGAATTATTGATTTATGTAATTATGGTAAATAGATGTATAACAATATTACCATGATCTTACTATAAATTTGTTTGCAAGCCTCCACTAATTGGCTGATTATCTCTAACTAGAATTCGAAATTAACTGTGATTTAGGGATAGAATCACATTCTTTTTAAACTATTGATTTATCTATTTATCGTAAATAGATAAATTGCAGCATTGTTATCTCTTTTGTCATTCTGTCTTTCATTATATATTCCCTACAAGTTTAAGCATTATTTCACGTATTCCTCGTCTCTCTTTACAGCTGAGCACTCTATTTGGCGAAGTTACTTACTTCTCCGCTTTATCAATATCCTAATTCAACAATATGGTTAATAACAATATGCTTAGAGATGTCAACAAGAAAAGAATGGATTGGCGTGTCAAAGTTCGGCGAGTTGGTAAGTGGATGTCAATATACAGGCAGCAAATAGAGAATAATATTGAATTTATTTAATAGAGAATAATATTGAATTTATTTTTGTCGACAAGCAGGTTAGATTACCAATCTGTATTTTTTATTCTTAGTTCTTTATTCATCTTAGTTCTATATTTATGATGAATTTCTTTCTTTGCATTATGAAACTATGTGTTTTATGATTTATTTTTAAGGTTTTGATAATCATAATAAACAGTTTATGCTTGGTTTTATCCATCTTCGCTGTATTTTGTACCTATGGATGGTTTGTTTGTTGTAATTTATTGAGTTCCAACTATTGAACAGTGGAAATTTTCATTGGATGTATGTATTTTATTTGATCACTTTCGTGAAATGTGTGATAAACTATTAGGCTATATTTATTATAATAAAATTTGAAGTTTTGTGTTATCCTGCGTGGATATATATAGCATGATTATATAGAATAAATATGTTTGTTTTGCAAGAGAATACAATTTTTCTTAATACTCAAGTGCACATTATTTCATGCTAACAAGTTTTACATCTCATAAAGTGATTACAAGGGGTATATACAAAAGTTTATATTCGATGCATACTCTGGGTTAATAATAATTTGTATTCATAATATTAGTGTAACATGTTAACTTTTTCAGTTTTTAGTAATAATGCTAGATTTGTCTCATTTTTTTAATATTTATTACTGTTGTCCTTACAAATAATCTCTTTTTGTTTATTATTCATCAGGTAAACTTCAAGTTAATTTTTTATGTGTCTGTTATTTCAGTTATATATATTAAGTTTGGGTTTACAATATCTCATTATAATGCTATGTTTTATTTTTTATTTAAATAAGTTCACAATTACATTATATTAGTTTAAATAGATGTTTTATTTAGTTTTGTACTTCAATTATATTGACCATTTCAAAACAATCGATCGATATTTGTATTTGAATATAATGCTCTGTTTGATTAATGAATTGTTGTATTCTACCCGTGCAACGCACGGGTAGGGATACTAGTTTTTAATAATAACAACATAAGAAACGAGGAATCATATGTGTTTGGTAATTATGTAGACTATAAATTGATTTATAATCTATTACGTGATATTATTTTATTGGTTACTTTTTATAAAAAGTAAAATATTACAGTTTGACTTTTACTTTTTGACTTTTTGAAAAAAGTGAAACTAATAAAATGATGTCGTGTGGTAGATTATAATCGAAATAAATAATCTCATGAGTTGCCAAAGGCTTGACGTACTAAATCCATGCTACAAAAAAGAGTGAAAAAAACATAGGGAAAAGTTAAAAGGGGAATCGAGATTACTGACTCTCTGTTGATGTTGTTAAGTTTGATTAATTAGACTTAGATCAATGGAAGCAAAAGTCTGAAGCTCCTCGTTGTTTTCGAATGCTGCAACATACTTTTCTTCGAGAATTACCAAAGCTTCAATTTCATCCGTGCATCTCGTTTCCTTTAATACAACAATATTCACCATCGGTGATTCCGAATCTGAAAGTGCATAGTTTGATACCCATATCGGTCTTTCCCAACCAAAATCGATATCGTATAAGCCAAACTTGCACTATAGTTCAAATTTCGGCTTCTTTTGGTGTCCTCTTTAATGCCTTCTCATGATTTTCATAGTAACCAAGACGCGACGTCCCTTCTTGGCATTGCATATTCTTAAT
>CAVNYN010268687.1:0-147522 GCA_963692815.1 Nyctanthes arbor-tristis | reverse complement strand
GTGAGTTATAATTTTTATATTGATTTGAGCTCTACTTCTCACTGTAAAAGTTTTCTAATGATTTGGTCCACCTTGAAAATCAATGAAATATATCTATCAATACAACTTCTTGTGTTCTATATATTTTTGAAAACCTAGCTTAAATGTTTCTTTAAGAGATTGACGATTTGTTAACTTATAAAATTATCTTTGTCTATTAAACTCAATAAGATAAGATAAATTAGATTGTTTCGCACGTCCCGTCCCCGTTATTTGAATAAAAGCTTCCGCTACCGAATTTGTAAATTTCCCTAAGATATTCGGAAATATTGTAAAGTTAGCGGGGGCGTGATAGTTAAAATGTTTAAACTATCACATAAGTTTTACTTCCAATATCATTAAATGAGTTCATTACATGTGAAGATGTTAATTTGTTATATTATTATTAGTGATGTACAATTTTGTTAGATTTTTCACTACTCACCAATGTCAAAAGTTATTCCGCAAACTTGCTAAAAATTATAATAGGTCAAATATGTGCAATGCAATCAAATTTGTCAATGCTAAATAGGATTTGTTAAATTTGTTGAATATATTAATCATGATTTATTAGATTAATTTGTCAATACTAAATATGTTTTTCCGTCATGCAACCAACAATTGCAACTATATAAAATTGATAAATAAATTGTTAAAAGTAATTAGTTTTTTTGAATCCGTATAACGCACGGGTAATATACTAATTTTAATGGAAACCATAATCGTGTACAACATGAAATAATTATTAGAAAGTTATAGATAGCTACTATGACTTAAATATAAAAATTTGTGAAGTTAAAAAATGTTAAATGCATTTAATGTGTGAAGTAGTTATTAAATTAAAATTTGTGGTGTACATGCTGTCTTTAAAGAAATTTTTTTTATTTCTTTATTTGCTTCTATATTTTTCTGAAAAGCCAGATCTATCGTTAGTTTATACAGCTAATTTCCTAATTTATCCTTATATCTTTGGGCAAAACCCAATTCGCCCAATTTTTCCATGAAAACCTTTGGGCTTGCACGGGACCCCAAGGTCCATGTGGCATGCCAATTCATACTATCTCAATATTCTCCTTGCTTTTTCACCCCCTTTCACCCCCTAATTCATAGAAAAATTGCTAGTTCCCTTTTATATTTAACTAGTTATTTCACTCATACATTGCACGAGATAATAATATCAGATAATGCAATCACTTCAAGAAGATTAAAGATGATTCTATAAAAAAGATTTAAATTATATTATCGTTTATATATCTATAAAGAAAAATAATATATGTGCTACCCTTAATGAAGATAAAAAAAATGGTCTAATTAAACTAAAGTAAAAAATTTAAAAAAAAAAATTTTGCGAATATTGGAATCAATATGGAAAAAATCTGACAGTGCAAGATAAAGACGGATACTGTTCACCTGTTCACACTTTTTGGAAATTCAAGACTCATAAGTTAAGACTCTATTATTCATAGAACTTATCCAAATAACTTAATATAGGCATAAATCTTTAATTCTTTTCACTAATTAACCAATGTGGGATTCTCTTTCTATAAACAAAGTATCATTTTTAATGACCATTAAACTATAATATTTGATTATTTACATGTGTATAACGAAGAACAATATATGTACTACTCATAATATAGTATCTTTCATTAATAAAGATAAAAAATCGTTCAAACAAACTAAGAAAAACATTGAAAATAATTTCCGAATACTAGAACTAATCCAAAAAATAATCTGACGGTGTGAGATACAGATTCACATGTTCACAATAATTTTTTTTTTTTTTTTACATTAATGATCCATTAAAATTTTGAATTTTTTGAAAGCTTAACGCCCATAAGCCAAGGTCTCATTAAGCCACTTCAATAAGTAGTTTAATATGGGTATACATTCTCAATTCTTTTCACTATTGTGTGATTGCCTCTCTATACTCAAGGTCATATTTTCAATAGCTCTTATAAAAAAGTAAAATTTCAACAATTTTTAAACGTTAAGAATAAAAAACTATAAAATCAAACGTTCTTTTTTCACATTATTTTTGGTAAAAATTAATTTATTTCAATTATTTAGTTAAAACATGTCAACAACTGTAGCTTTTCCAGTTTGCTGACCGGTTTGGTTCTCTAAACATTTACGAATCATGGAATTAATCTGGAAAACAATTTGACAGTATGGGATAAAAAGGGATACGGTTAAACAATTCACAATAAACTTTTCTTCAACAACAATTCATTAAAATTTTAAACTTTTTGTAAACTCAAGGCCATAAGTAAGGTCCTATTCTGTATAACACTTATCCAAGTAATTTAATATAGACATACATCCCCAATTCTTTTCATTAAATAACCAACGTGAGATTCCGTTTCTATACCCAAAATCACATTTTCAGTGACTCTTATGTGACCCTTAAATTATAATATTTGATTGTTTACGTGTGTATAACAAAAAATAATATATGTGTTACTCATAATACGATATCTTTAATTAGTGAAGATAAAAATTGTCTAAAAATGCTAAGGAAAATATTAAAGAAAATATGCAAATACTGAAATCAATCTAAAAAATAATCTGACAATGTGAGATAAAGACGAATAAGGTTAACAGGTTAATAATAAACTTTTTTCATTAATAATCTATTAAAATTTTAAACTTTTTGGGAGCTCGGGGCCGATAAGCAAAGGTCATATTAAGTAAAACCCTTCTATAAGTAGTTTAATATAGGCATACATTCTCAATTCTTTTAACTAAATTATCAATGTGGGATTTATTTTCTATACTCAAAGTCATATTTTCAATGGCTCTTAAAAAAGGGAATAAAATTTCCACTTTTTAACAGTAAAGATAAAAAAAATTATAAAATTAAATTTTTTTCCACGTTATTTTAAATAAAAATTTATTTCAATTGTTTAGTAAAAACCAGTCCATCGACCTTGAACCTTTTCTAAATATTTGCGAATACTGGAACCAATTTAGAAAATAATCTAAAGTTATCGGATAAAGACGGATACGGTTAATTGGTTTATAATAAATTTTTTTCAATAACGCTCCATTAAATTTTGAACTTTTTGAAAACTTAAAGTCTATAAGTTAAGACCCTATTATGCATAACACTTATCCAAATAATTTAATATAGGTATATATTATCAATTCATTTTACTAATTAACCAATGTGGGATCCCCCTTTTTTATGCGTTTACGTGTGTTTAACAAAAAATTATATAGGTGTTTCATTAATGATTTATTAAAACTTTAAACTTTTTAGAAGCTCAAGACCCATGAACTAAGGCCCTATTATGCCTTTCTCTATGTAGTTTAATATAGGTACACATTCTCAATTCTTTTTAGTAAATAATTAATGTGGGATTCCCTTTTTATAGCTAAAGTCATATTTTTTATGGCTCTTTAAAAAGAAATAAATTTTTAACCCCTTTTTAGATGGTAACGATAAAAAATTATGGTATCGAATGTTCTTTTCCCACATTAATTTATTTAATTAAAATAGGTCGATGACTTTGAAACATTAGCTTTTCTGGTTTTTTGGTTATTTGCGAATACTGAAATCAATCTGAAAAACTATCCAACGGTGTGAGATAAAGCACATACAGTTAACTCGTACACAATAAAACTTTTTTAATTAATAATTAATTAAAATTTTTAACTTCTTGGAAACTCACTGCTCATATGCTAACGCCCTAATATGTAAAAATCTTCTTTAGTAGCTTAGTATAGGCCTGCATTCTCAATTCTTTTAGATAACAATGTGGAATTCCCTTTCTAAGCCTAAAGTCATATTTTCTATAGGTTTTAAAATGGGAATAAAATTTCAACGTTATTTTAGGGACAAATTAATTTTGTTTTCAATTATTTAATTAAAATCGTTTCGATAATCTTGAACTGTTAATTTTTCTAATTTGATGGCAGGTCCGATTTTCTAAATATTAGCGAATATTGGAACCAATCTAGAACTAATATGATGGTTTGAGATAAATCGAAACAAAAACTAAGAAAATCGATCCAAAATAAAACTCCTCAAGATAATGAGTAAAAAATGTTTTTAGATAAAATGAGGTTTAGGAGAGCAAGAGAAGGAAAATGTGGATAAATAAAGAAAAATATTTTCAGATAAAATAAAATCTAATTGGTAATTGAGATTATAAATTAGAAAATATGGTGATAATAATAAACTAAATCAAACATTTCTATATAAATAATAAAAAAAGAAACAAAAGATAAAAATGGAATTGAAAGACAAAAAAAGGAATATATATATATATATAAATTGGTAATAAATTAAAAAGATAAATAAAATTAAAAACTAAAATGAATCTGAATGGCCAAGATTTAGAAATAAAATCAATGGCCATGATGAATTTTCCATATTTAGAAAGTGAAATAGACGGGAAAAATAAAGAGAAAACTATCCTCTCTTTATGTATATAAAGATAAAGAGATAAACTATCTCAATAATGTCCTTGCTTTTAATACTAATAATTTATTTATTTATTTATTAGTGAGTATGTTTCGTATGTTAAAAGGTAATGAATGGTTAAATGAATAGATCTGCCGTGAAATTATCAACGCATAATAACGAATTGAAACCAATCCTCAACTTGTTGTTTTTTCTTTTGTATTTATCCTGTATTAATAGAATATACTAATCCATAAATAAAAGAACAGCTCATGTGTATGGAATGCATTTACAATAGGGAGGGCATTTTTTTTTTTTTTTAAACCAAACCAACTCACAAACCCAAACCACTATGGGTTGCGTTGGGTTTGTTTGTTTTCTTAATTTAATGGGTTGATTTGGTTTTTGATTTGTTGGGTTTAATAAATTATTGATTTGGGTTAGATTGGGTTGGGTTAATTAACTAACACAAAACCAATTTAACACCATATATGCATGCTCTCTTTCCCCTCAAATGGTGAACCACAAATGTAAGTGAAATTGATCTAGCGTCCGATGTATAGTACATTAGCACACGATGTATGGTACGCTATAACACCATATGAACCATGTGGCCTGTATGTGGAATGTCCATATGCACGTCTCATGGTCCGTGTGTTACCATAACGTACCATACATTAGAAGCCAGAACGAGACTGTAAGGGTTCAACCACCATTTTGTTGGCAACTAGACCTCGTCTCCCCACTTTCCCCTTCCCGCAGCCCTTCGGGAAAGAATACAAATTTTTGTGAACCCATTTGCAATTATCACGTTCCTAAGAATACTAATGTTTGTGATTTATGAACTCATTTTCTCTCTCTATCTCCTTTCCTTGCGGCATCTTTTTGAAATTTGAAATGAACCAGTGAGAATACAAAAACATCACAGAGTATAAAATAAGGGTTTTTTTACACATAACGTCTCTAACCTTTCACCTTTTTAGAGATTATGTCCCTAACCTCTGTTTTTCCTTCAGCCCATCCCTAACCTTTAAAGAAATCCCATATTTCGTCACTGATGACGGAAACTGTCAAAATCCATTGCTAAGGTCGGTAATATATAAAAAATTGATATTTTAATGTAAAAAATAAAATAAAAAAAGAAAAAAATGAAAAAGGGTAGAGGGTCTCCCCTTATGCCATTTCCGACAGCCTTGGCTGCTGGAAATGGCAGCCAAGATACCTTTTGAAGTTCACACTTTGAAGTATTTAATCAACTGAACTGTTCTTAATGGAAGGAATTTATTTTTGACTAGAATTTCTTTTGAATTTATCTTTTATGGTCAATCCATATTCCACTTTGCATCTTGTGATGAGCTGACTTATTGAGAGTTATGAGCGATGCACAAAAAGATTGATCATCATCTAAACAACTCTTATAAAAAGAATACAACATTTAATTTCTGGGCTTGCTTGACTTTTTCTATAATTTTGAGCAATGTCTTCTGAGGGTAAAGGTAGCTATACGCACTCAAAGACTTAGTTGACTGGTAGTTTTTGCCCTTACTAACTCTGCCCCTTAGACATTATTGGTAGTATATCGTGTTGAAAAGTGTAGATACTGACCATAGGTCTACATCAAATTTATGACTCTCAATCAGAATACCTCTTATAGTACAAAACAGTCAGGACGTATTCTATCCTTTTTTATGCAGTTTATCTTTATGGAATTAGCAGACAAGTTTTGACTGATCTCTTCAGGATGCGTCCTCCTTTGGGTATCTCAGTGATGTCCTGCACAGATATAAAGTGATTTGATTAATATGAACATGAATGACACACAAATTACACAACTATATGAAAAATACAAATAATGAAAACCCTTTTTTTAATATATATATATATATATACATATGTACAATGCAATGTAATTTTTCTTTTTATGAAGTTGAGCCTATTTAGGCTGTATGCAAATGCCAATCTGTTTTCTTTGGCTTTCAAACCTAGATGCATCTAATGCTTTAGTAAACAGATATGCAAGCTGATATTCTGTCTGAACATACTCCAAAGCAATCACTTTCTGTTCAACCAACTCTATGATAAATTGATGTCTTATATCAATATACTTAGTCCTAGAATGTTGAACTGAATTTTTGGAAATGTTTATGGTACTTGTGTTATCACAGAAAACAGTGGCCTGATCTTGTGAAATTCCATAATCTTTCAACATCTGTTTCATCCATAGAAACTACGTACAACAACTTCCTACAGCTATCTATTATGCTTCTGCTATGGAGAGTGAAATGAAATTTTACTTTTGCTCATCCAAGTAACTAAGTTGTTCCCCATGTAGAAACATCCTCCCGAAGTACTCTTTCTGACATCAACATTTCCAACCCAATATATATCTAAGTATCTAGCAAGATTAACATTGATATCTTTAGAAAACCATATGCCATACTCTGTTGTTCCACTAACATATCTAATAATTCTCTTGACCGCAGCTAGATGTGTCTCTCTCGGCTTCGACTGATATCTAGCATACACACCTACGTTGAAGGATATGTCTGGCATGCTTGCTGTCACATAGAGTAAACTTCTAATCATGCTATGATATAAAGTAGGATCAATTGTCTTAGCTTGATCATTCTTTAACAATTTTAGATTAGTAGCCATTGGAGTTCTCATCAGTTTAGAATCTTCCAAGCCAAACTTCTTGACCAGATTTCCAGCATACTTTGTCTAAGAAATAAAGGTGTCAAACGTGTTCTGCTTAACCTGTGATCCCAGAAAAATGTAAATTCACCAACCATGCTCATCTCAAAATTTATTTGCATTGTCTTGACAAAGTCCTTTATCTTGGCTTCTGAAGTGGATCTAAAAACAATATCATCTATATAAATTTGAGCAACAATGATTCCTTTCTTCAATGGCTTGATGAATAAAGTCTTGTCAGTACCTCCTCTATTGTAGCCCTGTTGAATAAGAAAAGTGGTGTGTCTCCCATACCAATCTCTAAGAGCTTGTTTTAAGCCGTGTAAAACTTTCCTCAATCTGTACACATGTTCAGGATATTGTGGATCAATGAATCCTAGTGGCTACTCAACGATCTTTCCTCATTCAAAATGCCATTAAAAAATGCACTATTTACACCCATCTGATATAGCTTGAAATCCACATGACATGTTACTGTAAAAAGTAATCTGATTGACTCAAGTCTGGCTACTGGTGCAAATGTTTCATCAAAGTCTATCTCTTCCATCTGGATATAGCCTTGAGCCACAAGTCTTGCTTTGTTCTTGATGATTTTACCTTACTCATCTGACTTGTTCTTGAAGACCCATTATTCCAATTAGTTCCAATCAGAGGGTCTTGGCACTAGTTCCCAAACCTGATTCCTTTCATACTGATTCAGCTCTTCTTGCATTACTTTAACCCAATACTCATTTTGTAAAACTTCCTTCACATTTTTAGGTTCAACTGTTGAAATGTAACACACATGACCAAATTCCTGTTGAAATTTCTTTATGGTCACTATCCCTTCTTTTCTGGATAGGATATTGTCAACTGAATGTGCCTTTTGAATTCTGGTAGATGGTTGTCTTCTAGGTTCTGGTTCTGGTCTTGTTTCAGATTCACATTCTACAATTTAATCATTCTGACCTTGGCAGGATGTATCTCGCTCAGACACTAATTGTCCAGATGCGGTTGAATGAGGCAGGACGTGTCCTGCTTCAGTTCTGTCAGTCTGATTTTATACTGAGATGACTCCCAGATTTTCAATTTCAGGTTCTTATGAATAAATGGAGTAGTCAGCAATATCATCAACTTTAACATTTATAGACTCAACAATATTCTGAGTTCTCATGTTATAAATTCTATAAGCTCTAAAATTCTCTGAATAACCAACAAAGACTCCTTCATCAAATTTGGCATCAAATTTTCCTAGATAATCCTTATCATTTAAAATATAGCATTTACTACCAAAAACATAAAAATAGCTCAATCTAGGTTTTCTACCTTTTCAAATTTCATATGGAGTCTGATTAGTTCTAGGTCTAAGTGTTACTCTATTAATAATGTAACATGCAGTATTGATTGCTTCAGCTCATAACTTAGCAGGTAATTTTTTGCTATTAAGCATAACTCTAACCATTTTCTACAAGTTTTTGTTTTTCTTTCAACTACACCATTCTGTTCAGGGGTTCTAGGTGCAGAAAATTCATGCATGATACCATATTTTTCACAAAAGTCAGAAAAACCAGAATTATCAAATTCTTTTACATGATCACTTCTGATTCTCTTGATGGTAATACCTTCATTTGATTTTTCATTGGAGAGTTTTTGGAACAAAACACAAAATCTGTCAAATGTATTCGATTTTTCTCTAATAAAATTAACCCATGTATATCTAGAGAAATCATCAACACAGACATAAATGTACTTTTTTCACCAATGCTTTCAATTGTGATAGGACCTATAAGATCTATATGAATAAGTTTAAGTATACTTAAGGTGGATAGGTGCCGACCTCCCGTGTGTGAATTTCTCGTTTGCTTACCTTTCTGGCATGGTTCACACATAGTTTCAGGAATCGATTTTAATTCTAGAATGCCCCTAATAGCTCCACTCTTGGTCAATTTGAGTAGACTTTGATAGTTTATATTACTCAATCTCTTGTGCCAAAGCTCTTTAGGGTTAGTACTAGCAACTTTGCAAGTCAATTTTAGATTCAAAATATAGTATTTGTCACTAGACCTAACACCTTTAACTAAAGTTTGTCCAAGCAAATTTGAATTTGGATTATATAAAAAACTTTACATTCAGTTTTAGAAAATAGCACTCTCAGATTGTTATTACACAATTGATCAATATTTAAAAGATTTTCTTTTAAACCAGAAACAAATAGAATATATTTTAGAGTGGGTAAGCCTTCAATGCAAATATTTTCAGATCCCTCAATATGACCTTGTTGTCCATCGCCAAATGTAACTAAACCTGTTTCACCTTTGTAGAAATTGGACAGCAATTCCAAGTCACCTGTCATATGCCTAGAACATCGACTATCAAGGTACTGGGTATTAGGGATTAGAGCACTTAAAGAAGGTTTCACAACACAACTCTTGTACGTACACGTTTTCACCCAAACCTGCTTCACCTTACTTTTAATTTCAAGTAGTTTGACTTTATGTGTATTGAACAAGTTAATGTATATTTGACAAGTAAAAATATCATGACCAAATTCACCACAAAATTTACAATCTATCTGTCTGACCTTACCATACACTTTAGAGTTCTGAACTGGTCTGACAGCAGCAGGCTGATTTCTTGTATTCTGCTGTTGTTATTTTGGTGGATTGTTCTTCTGGTCAGTTCTACTCGAAGAGGATCCAGACGTATCCTGCTTGAGTCTAGAATTATTTTTTGTTTTGCAGGTTCCTTTTGGAAGTTTTCCCCTAATTCTCTTACAAAAACTATCTGCTGAACAATTTTGCATTTTCCTTCGTATCTTAGTCCAGATGTGTCACCTGAAGGTCTTCCATACTTCAGGACTTCGTTTAATCTAGTAGCTCCAATTGTCAACAGTTTGATCCTCTCATTGGCATACCTCAAATCCATTGTAAACTGTTTAATCTGCTCATCTTTGGGTTCAATAGACTTTAGCAGATCTCTCTTGTCATCATCAAAGAATTCAATCATGACTTGGAGCATATCATACTTATCTTATTCTGCCACAAGTTGACTCCATAGTACTGCACAATTTAGACAGGATTTATCCTCACTTGAAAATGATTTCAGTGTTAGCAGTGAGGCAGTTCGTCGAACTGGACTGAGACTGAGCCAAACGTGTCCTCCTCGTCTTCACTTCAGGAAACTTTCATGGCCTTTTTACCTTTCTTCCACTTTTTTTGAGCTTTTGGACATTCTGCTGCAATATGACCGTAGCCATCACAGTCTCTGCATTTTATCCTACTCAAAGATTGAGTCTTTGGAACGTTGTTACCGTTGAATTTCCTGTAGTTTGATTTCTTTTGTTGATATGCCTGTTGCTCTTTATCTCGATTCTAATTCTTCATCTGGAAAGATCTTTGAAGTTTGTATTGATTGTTGAATCTCCCACCTTTTTGCTATTTGGTTTTCAAGAACTTTTTAAATTGTTTGGCAAGGAGTGCGATGTTTTCTTCCTTATCATATTCTTCCTCACTTTTAAAATCTTCCACCTTGCTCTTGAAAGCAATTCTGGGTTTCTTTTCCTTTTTCCTTTTGGACATATTTAGCTCGTATGTTAACAAGGACCCACAAGCTCATCCACACACATCTCATCCAGGCTTACTTTCTTCAATGGTTGTGACTTTCATATGGAACCTGTCTGTGAGAGATCATAGAATTTTCTTGACTATCTTCCGATTAGAATACGTCTTGCCTAGAGCTTGTGCCCAATTGGTGATCTCACGAAACCGTGCATAGTAGTCCCTGAATTCCTCATTGTCTTTCATTGTGACTTGCTCAAACTCAAGAGTAAACAATTGCAGTCTTGAGGTCTTCACTACATTGGTTCCTTCATTAGCAACTTGAAGAGCGTCCCATGCTTTCTTAATAATCTTGCGATTTGTAACAAGCTTAAATTGACTTTAATCTATAAAGGAAAAAATAGCATTTAAAGCTTTAGAATTCTATCCACATGTAGTATTTTCTTCAGCAGTATATTGAGTTTCAGGCTTAACAGAAACAGTACCATCTGTGGCTGTGACAGTGGGTGCTGTGTAACCAGTATGAATAAATGTCCAAACCCTATTATCAATAGACTAAATATAAGTTTTCCAATATGCATAGTTAGACCCTTCTAGAATATGAAGTTTAATAGAAGATGTATCTATATCTAGATGAACCTGATCTCACTGATAATTTAAGTGAACCTGCTCTAATACCAACTGTGAATTCGGTAGTTATCTAGACTCTAGTCAGGATGTATCCTGCCTAGCAACATTTACTGATGTAAAGTGTAACGCGACCTAGAAGTGTCTAGCTCGGGTATGAATGCGGAATTAAATAACATAATGATTATATAGAAACCCAACTGGGAAAAATTGCGGGCACCCTTGCCATAGGATAAACAAATCCACTAATTAAAAGGTGAGTTTAGTACAGAGAAAGAATAAAACATGTTATTACAATAGACACTAAATATGCAAAAGGTAAGCTTATAAAAGACTCCCTCTTTACGCCTTTTGACAATGAGCCAACTTTCGTTGCTCTTTCTTCCTTCTGCGCACCTCATGGAACATCCATCAAGCTCCTAGAGATCTCCCGAACTCATCTTGGGATGACTTGACCTCCTAAACTACTTTCAACCTCTGTGAATATGTCCCTTGTACCAATGTGGTCGCCTACCACGTACTTGAAGGGTATACCAAACACAAACACGTTGTGTACTTGAAGATCGGTTTTAAAGACAAAGTCTCACGGTAAAAACGACAGTGTTTGATTTTCTCTTCTTGCGGTCGAGCACTTTTGATAATGCACAGATTTATTTTCTTGCTTTCAACTCGGCTTTTCCTCGCTCATTCGACCTACAAAAAAGAATGTACATATATAGGCACGTCTTTGAGTTGTTATGAAAAACAAGTCTCCAACGTTACCATACACATGTAGGAGAATAAGGAAAATTAGAATAGATAATTACCACAAACTCAAACTTTCCTAATTCTAGCTGGATTCTACATGCGCCTAACTACAACTCTTAATTTAACATGGTAAACCAAATTTAACTAGGACACATTAAGACCTTGCATGTATGACATTCTTGCGCTATAAGATAAGTACACACGCCACAACTTATCTTTCGGCTCAAGATAACTTAATTTGCATGCTAAAAATAATATTATACGTAAAAGAATTATCATGCAATGAATTGTAACAAAGTAAAATAATGTTTGACACTTTAGACAAAAATTAGCAATGCCAAGATGTAGCATTTTTCATACTAACATCGTGTTTAGCTATCCATATATTTCCAATATCTTTAATGCTTTGAAATATATTCTGCTTCAGGTAAAGTATCAACTTTTCAAGCATTTTATACTGAGGATTATTATTAAATATGTCACAGACATTTATTACACAAAGAATATGCCTCTTTAAAACCTTACAAGAAAAAACCTTGTGGGAAAAAATCTAAGTGAAGGAAAAAGAGTACATTATTATTTAGATACGTCATTGATATTGTCTCATTAAAAACCTTACTAGGAAAACCCATTGGGACAAAACCTTAATCAACAGAAAAATAATACAACACGTATCTCCCTCATATTAACTGACAATGTATATAAGAACTTTAAGTTCTCTATGTACTTTATTCAAGCATACTAAATCTTCTAAGATTTTATCACATTAGTGATATTTTTCATATATTGCCAGTCGAATAAAACTTCAAGTTTCAGTAACATCCACCACATATTTACTGCTCTTTTAACATAACTATCGATTATCATAGTATTGACATTGTAACAATCTACAGGACTGTCTTTTTATCCTAGCCAATATTCAATGTCAACAATTTTAATGAAATTGATTCATCATCCTCGCTATTCCCTAAGCTCATGAACGTATGTAGTGGACTATTATTTCTTGTTGATTGTATTTGGTCTTAGTATAGACATAACTTGTCGAGATCTCTTTATTTCAGTAATTTTAAGTACCTGAACCTCTTTAAGCACTTTTTAATTTGTTATACCTATATACTTTTCTGGAGTATATGCCTCAAAAGGATCATCACATGTATCTACTCTATATTCTTTTTCATGATGTTTATTTTGGAGTCGACCACGGCATGTTTTAGGCATGCCGTTAATATCCCAAATCCTCTTATAAGATTCTATATCAATCCAAAATGGAGCATTTAATATAGTATATCTATTGGTATCTATGCAGTCAAGAATCTGAATTGTATACTATTGTAAACTTCAAATTTGCATTATACATGTGAGGATTATAATTACGCATTTCATATACTTGTTACCAACTATCAATTCCTCCTCTCAATACTGAGACGATCTATTTAATTTAAGAAATAGTCAGAAAACATGTTCATCCTTCATGGATGAAGCATACAAATAAGGATTCAAATCCATCATATATTCTCATCATTACAATAATATTTATCTTAATATGAGTAGTGGAGTGACTATACATATCATACTTTTCAACTTTAGATGGAGGTTTCTGACTGTAAGCCAAATACAATCATGAGCAAATAAAGGGGATATCATATGTTCTATTGGCATGTTATATAAGGATTGTTGTAAGTGAAAGATCAATATCACTTAAACACAAATGGTTTGTTCTCAATTTGGTATAGCAAATAAATTAAGGTGTATAATATTATTTTGCTAACTAAATGCAATTAATATCCCAATCTATATATGAATAATTAATGACTTTTGAGATAAAATTCACTAGAAAGATACATATATCTTTTATGATATCTGAAAATTTTGCTTATAATCAATCAATTGAGCAAATATTCTCGCAAACTTTTGGTTATGAGTTTGACATGTGACTTCTAGTAGATTCAAATTCATAAATAATCTAGAAGGTCACATGAAGGGGGAGTGGGCCCATGCAATTCACCCTGAATATTTTTTTAGATATAATTGGAAGTCAGTTCCAAATAGCTAGTGATTATTAATAGTCAAATTTCCTGAGAACTTGCAGCACAAGAGAATTCATTTAAATGGAAGAATCTTTTATTCTTCAGATAATTCTCGATGGTTCTTATTATCAACAAACCGGGATGGTCTAACCGGTCACGCCAAATAAAATTTTTTTTATAATATTGAATTTCTGGTCCAATATAACAAGTAATAATGTATTTGAACAACACTAACAAAACTTTTTAAGTAAGAGACATCAGATTCTCAACTAAAGATATGCTACAAGAAAGAATACTGATGATAGATAATTAGTTTTATATGAGTCATCATTATAGCATGTAATATGGCATGATCTCAAGCAGAAGTTGGGAGTTTTGTCTTTATAGATAATGGTTTAAACTATTCTGAATGTGAACAAAAGCAACTAAATGTCTAATCTCAATTATGATTGCCATGCAATAATCATCAAATGTTTGATATTAAAACTTACCAGCATCATCAAGGCAAACTTTCTTGATTCCAGGAATTGAGCGTTTTAGTTTTATTTTATGAGCAAGTAGTCTAGCAAACACTGCATTTATTGTAGAATGCAAGCAAACATAGGACCGTCTAGCATAAGCATCAATCAATACCATAAATTAATAAATAGTCCATAAAGTGGGTATATTAGCCCACATACATCTCTATGAATTCTTTTTAAAAAAATTAGAGACTCAATATTAACCTTCACACTAGAAGGTCAGATGACTAACTTGCTTTACTCCTAGCAGCATATGGGAAACTATTTGCTAAAACAGACGTGTGCTCTTCCGATCTCATGTGAATTATCTACCGCATGATAGTTGTTAATGTATGCCCCAACTTATTATGCTAATGTATAAAGCTCTTTCGGTCAACAAACTTCAAGTTCATGACATGGTTTGTCTCAATTGCTTTTACGAATGTATCATACATTCCAAATGGCAGTGCCGAGAATTTTTCCTCTATATGCTTTTGGCCAAATACAAAGGAATTTATGCAAAAATTTTGTCAACTTCTTGCATTATCCCAATATAATATCCATTTGATATCGTTAAAAATCAATAAATTTCTGTTAAATTTACTAAAATAAAATGTATCATCAATATACAATGTAGTATAGATCTACCAAAATAATACAAGCTCTTCTGGAGCTTTTGATGATATTAGATATACATTATATAGTATTAACATTATCTTCAACTAATGTTAATTTCATGGTATGCATAGTTGCACCGACATCAAATCATCAATATTTCCTTTTGGATCAGCAAAGAAGCCAGAGACATCAAGTGAGTCACTACTTGACCATCATTGTCAAGGAAATTTGTCTCCACTTTTCCTTTTCCCTTGATTGACTTGTAGTAAAGATCTACGAAATATTTTGTTGTATGACATGTACGCACTCAATGCCCTTTTGTGTCACATCTAAAGAATATTCTTTATACTTATTTTTAGATGAGCTATCATTATTGGATGCTTTATGCATTTTACTGATAGGGCTTTATTCATGAGTTTTACCACATCTTCACCCATGGTTTATGATGAGATGTTACATTTGTTTCAGGCAATGCAATGAAACCAGTAGGGCGTAACTTATGATTTTTCATATATCATATAGATCTTAGATGCTAAAGTATTCAACTTTGAGTTAGACATAATAATGAAAAAAACTAATTGCTTTTGCACAATCGTTAGATGTGTTTCCTTTTTTTTGTTGTCTTACCAAAGCCACTTGAGATCAGATTAACTAAAACATCAAGGGCTTATGATAAATAATTCTTTCTGATATGTCTTGTGCAATTAACTAAAATTTGGTGATATTGGCTATTAGTATAACTTTATGATATGTAAAGTCATAAATTCATTGTCAATAAGAAATGAATATTTATACTCTTCTTCAAAGAGTATTGTTTCACATATCACTAATATCTATAGCCATCAAGACATACTACTTCAAGAGTATAGTATATTATACTTTTAAAATCAATATGAGTAATTGCTATTTCAGGAGCAATAGATCAATATTTTTTTAGGACTATTGAATTATCATATAAATTAGATCTTTAGATCTAATATAAATTGCTCTTCAGGAGCATATAATATTCTTCAAAATATTAAAATTAGTTTTGCTACTTCGGGAGCAATAACTTATTTAATCTAATTGAAATAATAATGAGTTAAAAATAAATAATAAAATAAGAAATAAATAATGCATAACTAAAAAAAAGATAATTCATAATGAGCAATATAAAATATTCTTGAAGAATAGTTATTTATTGTATTTTTCTTCAAGAAAACACAGATCTAGATCTCATATATCATGCTATTCAAAAACACACTATATTAAATTAGAATATAACGAGATCATGTTGTATTTTTCAGGAATCACAAAATATTAATCTTAATAATCTTTAGAACTATTAAGAATTAGAGAGTCATATTTATTCGGGTACAACAAATCTTATATGATTTTTCTAAAGCCAATTATATTCTTGTGAAATATGAGATGTAATTGGTGATTTTTCAGGAACTATAAGAATAATAAATGTCAAGACTCTCCAGGAGCCAGTCATATTCTTCTAGAATATAGAGCATAAATTGTGATTTTTCATGATCACAAATAATACTCCTCTAGAGCCAATAATATTTTTTAAGAATATAAGACACAATAGTGGTTCTTTAGAAACCATAATGAATCACAAGAATAATATTTAGATTATAATAATCTTCAGGATTATTGATGAAATTTTAAAGATCGTGTTTTTCTGGAAACAATGGCAAATATAAATTGATTAAACGATTTCTAAACATTCAAATAACACAATAATATATATACACACACCATCCATGCACAAATGGAAATTATTAAACAATAATAAGTTAAAAAGTATCTTGAATAACAATCTAATTAAATTGGATATTATGTTTTCTGACAACCTGTGAATGGCTCTGAAAAATTTTTCTTCACAAATCATTACTACTATTGAAAATTGAGAAACTAAGACCGCGCAGGACGTAAATTGAAAACATTTTTGAGAAAAAGAATAGTGTTGATAACGCGTTATAAACTAGAAGAAAAGAATAGAAAATAAAGAGAAAAGTTGAAGAGAAAACTCATGAATTGTATTTTTATTCATACCATAAGAGGCCTATTTATACATGCACATGTGTGTTGGCCAAGAAAAACTTAGAGCACAAGAAAGGAAACATAGAGTGACGGCCAAGAAAACTAATTCTATAGCTTCTAAGGTTTCAGGGTAAGTCATTCACTCTAAAATATATTTGTAAGAAAGGTAATTATATTACCAGTACAATTATTTTTTGCACCACCACATTTATCTTACTTACCTAAATAACCTTTAATGAAAAGTCACAAATAACTCCCCTCTCTCTCATTCCCTCCATCCCCTATCATTTATTTTGACCCCATCATATTTTCCAAACATTCAGAAATGAAAATCACGCCGGGAAATTTACATTGAATCGGGCAATTTATCTTGAAGCACATTCTTGTTTTGAATCTCACTTCGTAAGCAATCATCTATTGTAATTCACAAATGACAAGGTTCATTGAAAGTTGTCGAAATTAAAATACAATGAATTTTCTAGATCTTATTTTGTAAGATAAATATTTTTCTTTGTAAAAAAAAAACCTTTGAAAATTACTTGAAACGTGATTTTTGTCACTTAAATCCAATAAAATTAAATTTGTTTTGAAAACATTATCTTTGTTTGGCTCCTTAGAATCTCATCAATTGATTTTATAGCGATGAGTCATTTGGTGATGAAATACGATTCCTTTTCATATATCATTCATTGCAAATTTTACCATGTGGCTTCCTACTATTATTTCATTCGCAATTCTATGTGATGAGGGTATTGTGTTTTCTGAAATTGATTCATCCAGAATTGTGTTGAAGAAGACAAATATATTAGGCAAAAAGGAAGAGAAGGGCTAATTTCGTGTTGCAACGAGTTGTTTGTTTCAATTGGTTTTCTATCTTCTTTTATATTTTATGTTTTAATTAGGGCATGAATATATTGGTAAACTATTTGTGGTGTGATTATCAAGACTGTATTTGAACTAGTGGTGTACGTAAAATATGGTGCAATAAAAAAATTTGTGGCGGCAATATAATTGCCCTAAACAAAAAAGCTTAGAAGATCAAAAGTTGTTGACTGCCGGCTCCATGGCTCACTGTTATATATAAGTTCACTAACTTTGCATTTGACCAGCAAGAGAATTAACTAATGCGATAAAAGGAAATATAAAAGAGTGCATTCTATGGAGTTCATTAGACATTATGCAGTGGCAAGCCCCTATTAGACACATTAGAGGCCCATCCTTGAATGTGTCCAATAAAGGTCAGCCACATAATTCATTGAACATCATAGAAAGACCGAATATAAAAGAGATTGATAGAAAAAATTTACCTCGATATCTGTAGCAGAGCCAAATTATATGGGTCAAGAAGACTTTTCCTGACAATGTTTATTTATATAAATATATATAAGAGGACATTGTTTTTTTTTTTAAGAAGAAAAATAAAAGGATACTGTTAGATTCAAAATATATATGTCAATTTATTTGACACTGTTGTCATTCCTGAATGTGTCCAATGGTGTCCATCCCCAAATATGTCTAATCGTGTCTAATGAACTCCACAGAATAACCGAATATAAAAGAGATTGATAGAAAAACTTTACCTCGATATCTGTAGCATAGCCAAATTATGTGCGTAAGCCTTTTCCTAGCAATGTTTAGTATATAACTATAAATAAAAGAATAACATTAAATTCAAAATATATATGTCAATTTATTTCACATTGTTGTCATTATTGCGACACAAAATAATAAATATTGCACTATGATTCAAAAATGGCTCAAACAATATTTTTTTAATTATTTTTTCTTGTCGAACCCTTCGGCTTATTACAATAAATGAAATGGAGCAATATGATTTACAACTAGTCCGCTAATCTCTATATATATTCATATTTATATATAAGGAATTAAAATGCGATATCGTTGTGCAGTAATTTTCCTGCCAAAAACTTTGTTAGTATGGTCTTTTTTTAGCATCTTATTTTTTTATTGCGGTAATACATGTGGTATTCTAAATTTTTTAATTTTTTAAATTTATTTATTCTCTTCTGCATTATCTATTTATCTAACCTTGCATCGTACCTTTCCTAGTTTCATTCTAATCTCATATATATATATATATATATATTTTTTTTTTACGCTGAAATTAACTTTAGAAATAATATAAAATACATAATAAAATTATATAAGATTATTACAAATTATATATCAGACTACACCTAATTTTTACGATACCTACAATTGCATTCTTTTACACTCTAGCAATAATTTTTTTTAATATACTTAAAAACCTTTATGAATTTAAAATTAAATTAGTTTCACTTATATATATTTTTTAGTATGTGCAATATATATATATATATATAAGGAATTAAGTTGCAATACCTTTGTACAACAATTTTCTTGTCAAAAAGTTTGTTAGTATAGTCTTTTTTGACATCTTATTTCCTATTGAGGTAATACATGTGGCATTCTAAATTTTTCAATTTTTTTAATTTTTTTATTCTTCTACATTATCCATTTATCTAACCTTGCATTCTATCTTTCCCAGTTTCGTTCTAATCTCTTATATATATATATATATATGATATCTTTACACTGAAATTAACTTTAGAAATAATATGAAATCTATATATATATTTGTAATACTAACTAAGTGGTGGGTTAATTTTTTTCTGGTTAAAACTGACATCCTAAGGAAATCAGGAATCTGATGTCAAGATGATGTCAAGCTGGTGTCTCATTTATTTTTCTATTTTTATTCTTGTTCACTCTAATAATATCTATATCTAGATATTTATAATACTAACTAAGTGGTGGGCTAATTTTTCCCGCTTAAAACTGACATCCTAAGGAAATTAGGAACATGATGTCATAATGATATCAGTTGATGTCTCATTTATTTTTCAGTTTTTATTTCTGTTCACTCTAATAATAATCGGATAATATTACCTAAGCAGTGTGTTAATTTTTTAATTTTGCAAAGTAAATTTTAATAATATATTTATCTGCTCACCTTAATCATTTATTTTTCAAATATTCAAAATTTTGTTTATTACATCTTTTAGCCTTTAGAGATACTTTAGATTTCTCACTAACTAAATAAGCGTATTAATTAAATTCTTAATTATCTCTTTCCTTGCGTTCAACTGTGTAAGTGTAGCAATCAAATTCGTAATTATCTCTTTCCTTTTATACTTGCATAATCAAAGCAAGCTTCAGACCCCCTAATCAGATAAGTATACAAGCAACTCTATATATATTGCAGCATATATTTGTCAATAATCGATCAATTAATATAGAATACCAATTTTGAAAACAATTGCACATATTTTTCATTTAATTAATTTTTAGCTCGAGTGATCTGGTTGATTAACATATATCACTTTTATTTTTTATAGTTTAATTAATCGTTTACTTTAATTTATTTTAGATATGTATATGTATTTCCCTTGCAATGCACAGGTAGATTAGCTAGTACATAATAATAAAATTATTTAAGATTACTACAAATTATATATTGAATAATGCTATGTAGCACCAGTGGTGCTTGGCACCAGTCTAAGTGGCATCCAATGTGGCATTAAATAATAAGTGGAATTAAATAAATAAATAAATGATCCACTTAATTCAACTTATCATTTAATGCCACCTTGATATGGTGTTAAGCACCAGTGGTGCTAAATAGCATTACTCTTATATATTAGACTAGACCAAATTTTTTTCGGTACCTACAATTGCATTCTTTTACATTCTAGCAATAATTTTTTTATACTTAAAAAGCCTTTTTTGAATTAAAATATAAAATAATTTCATTTATATATATATATATATATTTTTGTACATAAAATAGGAGAACACAAACCTAAACATCTAAGTTTCAATTAACTTTCGAATTTTGATTTGACATCAAAATATGTTTTAATTCTATGTCTTTTATGTCTATGGATAATTAAGTTTGAGCCTTTTTTTTGTTTAAAAATCAGATCGAATCATAATTTTTTTTTTACAAACTATTTTTTTTTTTTTTTGTTAATTGCAATGATATGATATTATTAATTTCACCATTCAATTTAATAACTCATAAACAACTTAAACTATAGTTAAATTTGATTATCCAATTGTCTAACTCATATATAAATATCCACTTGCTAGAAATTTGTAGTTTATAATTAATAGAAAATAAACATATATATCATTATTTTAAGTTAATTGAAAATTATAATTGCATTTTTTTCTTAATTTCTCTCGATATGAATATTAATAATTACAATTTTTATGTATTATTAATTTATATCATCTTCATACTGTGTGGTTTTATGATGCCAAATAAAAAAATATTCTCAGAGTGTCACGCCTCCGCTATTTATACTGGTTAATAAATTCGTGAGCGGAAGCTTTCCCACGAATAAAGGGGACGAGACGTACAAAAGGAATTAATTATTCCCTGTTTTACATATGATAAGTCACAAATATATATATATATATATCAATATATCCATAGAGAGGTGGGCCAAAGTGCATTCTCATAACTCCAAAGATTGGTTCCCCTCTACATGCACAATTTTACTTCTTTCCGCGAGCATACTCTAACTCTCGGCTTGCTTGGCAAATGTCTTGTGTTCAATCATTTACAAGATTTGAGAGGAAAGAGGAGTGAGTACAACGTACTTTAATTCAGTAACAAAACTCTTTGATTCACTTTTCTTTTTAAGAAACTCCTTTTAATCACAAGTTCAAGAAAATTATGAATTTCACAAAACTTTTCGATATACAAACCTATCACTAGTTAAGTTACTACTCGTAGTGCGTACAAGATTTATATCAATTCAAGTTGATCCACAATTGAATTTCAGTTATCGCCTATTGGAATTCCGACATAGACCACAAAGAACGACAAAGACATGCCACCGTACTATTCATTACCCATCTCGGTGTCATTACGCGGCTCGAAGCACGGAGAAATACTACATAGCAAAGCAAGACGGGTAGAGCATTAACTAGCAATAAAAATGCAATAAATTAATCTTTTTTCCATAACAATGCACAGAAGTTTATATTCATTTTATGAAAGTTTAATGAAAACTTGAAAGGAAATCAAAGTATTAGTTACTCACTTCTTGATTATCTAAAGATTCCTTGAATAATTATAAGTAGAAAAGTGCCTCTAAAGCCTTGGTGTTTCCTCAATCAAAGTTCTTCAAGTTGAAATCTTTCTGTATATAAAAAAGAGCATTTTCAAGTGTAAAACTAAGTATTTGATGAGTTTTTAGGGTAGTTTTCCTCCTCACAATGCTTTTGAACGAATTTATATATTTTTGGAATAGAGAGGGGTGTTTGGAAAAGCTTGAGAAGCTTTGACGAATTTCCCTACTTAATTCCCTATTTATAAAATCCGAATTTAGTTGTTTTTAATAAAGTTATGAGTTCTACCAATCAGTATGACACGTGGCGCGATTTGGCACTATATACTGAAGGAGGCGATGTGGCCAAACATATTTCACTCATCAATTACTCAGGAAATCCTTATATTTTGTGTTGTCTTATAATTAAGTCACTGTATTTTAATTCACATTTATCAGGGTCCACTACTACAAAAAAACATAATAGACGTCAATTGTAATGATGAATACGCGTCGATTGTGATATAGACGCCCATGTAAGAGACGCTCATTCTCAATGTATAACAACCGACGCCTAAAGTTAACAATGGGCATCGGTTGTGTGCCTTGAGAATGGGCGTCTCTTATATAGGCATCTACGCCATAACTGACGCGTATTCATCATTACAACAAATGCCTAAAATTAACAATAGGCGCCTATTTCATTTTTTTTTTAAGTTTTAGGCGTTGATTGTTTCGAAACAACTGACACTATTTGATTTTTTTTAAATGCACCAGAAATATCTATTGCCACCCTGCAAAGCTAAAACAAGAATGCACCCAATCCACAACTAAGAAGAATTTTCAGCACCAACACTAGCAATTTCCTTATACTTTAACACAATTATCATCACCAACTTAATATAAATAAAACTACATTTAATAACTCCTCCATAATCTAGCATTATAAACTAACGTAAACAAACCATTAATTGAAGTCAAACTAACCATACTAAATATAGATCCAAGTATTCCAAACATCAATAACTATTATATTATTATACTACTCCAGTCATCATCATATCTTAACATAAATCTAATTACAATTAATAACTAATTCAAACGATATTAGTAATAATGTAATCTATAAATTGAACAAAACTATTATGTCATTAATTAACCATTGAAATAATATGCACTAACTATTGAAATGTACATGTTTGTATGAAGAATTATAATTTATAAGTAAATAATATTTCAAAACTTGGGGGGCACGTGCGCACGGGTTACCAAGTCTATGTTTTATACAATTGCAAGTCTTTAAATTGACACTAAGAACGTTGAATGATTAACATTTTTTTTTTTGGTTTTTTTTTAAAAACAAATTCCATTTGCAGTAGCTAGATTAATTAACAAAAGCCCATTGATATAGGGAGGGAACCACGGTAACCTTAACATAAAAGACAATCCAATCCCAGCTTTCCCTTAATAAAAATATGAAACTGCAAGAGTTTGTTCGGGTTAACTGCAAGCACTTGCAAATATACAGTGAAAGAAACATGGACTAAGTTCAAGAGTATTTAGCTCATGTAAATTTGTGTTCACTAAGTACTTGCAAATAGAGTAATTAGCTTATGCAAAGTTGTGTTCACTAAATTAAGGTTGATGAAGGCTTAAACCAACATTTGAAAGCTTAAACCAACATTTTAGACATAAAGATTTAGTAAGAATCCAGCTAGGACATGAACCAGTACTAAAATCAATCAAGAAGCTAAACCAAGATACCTAAGTTAGGAATGCAAATGACGGCAATGTCAAGGAGAAATGATACAAAACAAAGGGACAGTGAAGCACAAAGGAAGAGCAAGAAGATTATTTGACATCAAAGAAATTCCATTTCTTTTCAAATATATCATGAGAACTAAGAGTTCATTACAGCATACTAAAAGCTCAAAACGTTGATAAGCCAATATCATATTACAAAAGAAATTTTGTGACAATGTTAGAGATACTTGTTGCTCTAGTAGAACTGGTGTTCAAAACTTCATTTGTAAATTTGAACTTCAATTCCAGAGGCTATTATAACATATATTGCAAAATATTTTAACATTATAAAAGTAATCCAATGATGCTGATCATGAAATGTCAAAATATGCATTAAAGAGAACTTCAAGTCAAGCTTTTCCTTGCTACAATTTTTTTTTTTTTTTTTTTGCTGAACTTGATGAGTCTAATTGGTCCTTAAAAAGAGCCCTTTTAGCTGAGACAGGGAAGGCAATAAGAAGACAACTTGGTTGCTCTATAGAAGACATGTCACCAATGTCCAATAGAGTTTCAGTGGTGCCCTCATTAGTATCCGGTGGAATCATGAATATGATTTCAAATTTCACTTATGGCCCAGCTATGTGGTGTGTTGCTGTAGTTGTAAACTTAGCAGGACTTGCATTTATGACATACACATATCATAAAATAAAACAAAAAATGCCATGAGGAAGATGCAAATGAAATTGGACCTTAAAAACACTACAAACGAGCAGGTAAAGTACTGGAAGCAGCATCCTGCAGTTGTCATCATAGACATGTGAGCTTTAGTATTATTCCCTACTCTTTATTTTTCAGACTGCAGTAAACTCATTGAACTTGGTAACTTATTGCTCTCATTAATTTAACTTAATAAATTAAGATTTCTCGCCTCATTTTAACAAAACCTATGTCCAGTTCTTATTGCTTTTAGGATCAGAACATAACATCCCAGACATTTATCTAGAGTTCCTTTTGAATATAGTCTATTGAAGTTAGTGTTTATTTTCAATTGAGTTTGTGAGATAAGTGTTCCAACTTAATGAGGAACAAAATTGAGTATTTTTGAGCATATAATTTATAAGATCAACATGTGAAATATGAAACCCAATCCTCTATTTCTGTTCCTTTACGTTTCTTGACCAATGCCAGTCCTGATTCAATGGGTTCTGATTATTCTGAGACTCCGGTTACTTTTGATACAATCAATCTAAAAATAAGTTGATCCTTTTTTTATTTGCCAGTCTTTCTATTTTGGCATTTGATCTTCATTAGTTTTTTTTGTTAGTTTTCTATTCATAAATGATAGAAATGAGGATTTTTTTGGTTATGTTTGAATTGGTTCATGAATGAGCATGTTGTTAATTAGAACAAAATTGTTTGGGTGCCTCAATTATATTGAATGATGATATCAACATTTTGAGTTATCCTTAACATAGTTTGATTCTTGATGGGATTTGGAGCTGCATACATGAGTCCGTATTCATTGCGCAATGAAACAATGCCTACATGCTTAGTACCAACTATATATGAGGAAGACATAGGAGGATTTATGAGGAAGACATAGGAGGATTGCTTCTTCCTATGTAGATTTCTGTTAATGTATAAGATAATCAGCCTTGAAAATTTTGTCCATTGCCTAATATGCCTGGTGTTGAATTGGGTAACTTGTTTAAAATTGCTTGAATTGATCACTCAAGGAGGACTTCTCTTAAACGATTAAAATGAGCGAACACGAGAATACCTTATAGGTGTACTTCAGGGAGTTGTTCACACCCGACAGGTAAATTCATATACTTTTGCTTTGGCTCTATTTTTTAGACCCTGAAGGTCAGTTATCTATATATATTTTTGAAGGCACCATGGTTAGGAGAACTTGGAAGTACGGTATACCATTTTTCAATCTGCAGTGCCATGTGCTTCGGCGAAGTAGATATGCTAATTTAGCCAATAATGGTGAGTTCTGGAATTCTTTAAGAGATATCTTTGTTATGCCCTGATTATTGGGCATAATGTATAGTTCTAGTTTTTATATTTCTTAATTTTAACGAGTGTAATAAGATCAGCTTATTGATTTCAATTTTTTCCCCTAGTTGAGCAGCTCAGGGGAAAAACACTTCCAGGTGACAAAAAATAAAACTATTTGGAGATAGTCATGTACCTACAAGTTGTGTATCTTTAAAATGAGAGCTTAAGCTAGTAAGCAACCACAGCTTTACAGCCATTTCAACCTACAATTTCAATATCATAGATTAAATTGGTATAGAAAATTGGCAGTAATGGAAAGGAGATGTGGCTAGACGAATGAAACTACCAGGAAAAAATGTTAATTAGCCTCAGCTATTGGCATACTAAGCACTTGATCCAGTTAATCATTCAGAAGCTGGGACAAGCCATGCAAAATTGTGAGGGAGGAAGTCTTACATTTCCTAAACTTGCAAAATTGGTACATTCAATCATTATATACTAAGGATGTCGGCATTATCGTCGACGAAAACCTGTATATCGTTCACCATCTTGATTGGGTAGTGAAATACTTCCTCAACCATTGGCACGTCTATGAAATCCATAGACAGGGACAGTCTAACAGTCAGAAAGTGCAACCCTTTGAGGTGAGGACTTAGGGTAACCAATGTTGTATCATCGACAAGATTAGGCCGCGCTAAAGAAACTTCAACACTAGCAGGCTATTTGCCTTTTTCTGTGGATGCCGCATTCTCTGGTAACTGTTCCTGCAGTGATAATTAGTTCGCCACTAAAATATGTGTAACACAAAATCCAATTATTTTTTGTGTAACTTCAATTAGTTACCACGTCTAACATCACTAAATGTGTGGGCCACTGAGTGAAACCGCCTTCAACTACATCCACTAACTGTTTATGGAATGAATTTGGTACTGGGAGTAAATAACTCACCGCATCGCCATGTACAAAGTCAACTGAGACTTTGTAATGACCGGGCAGTAGCTATTTGCCATGCACCACCATAGTAGCGTTCAATGGGTAAACCATCCCCCACTCACAATTTTAGTCTCATCGTCAGGCGAGATGACACGGGTCAGCTTCTTCGAATATTCAATACACAAGTGAATAAAATAACGTCAACTGTAAGAATTGAAATGAAATCAATACATTCAACATCTGTACTCGACACTATGTATACCTCAATATCAAGCTGTGGCTGGGGATCGACCGAGTGACCGCTACTACTAGTCGGGGGTCTCCGAAAAGGACTCGTTGCCATAGGTATTTCCATACCATGAAATTGCTTCGGTATTTCCATTCCATAGTGCTGGAAGACAGAGGCCATCTGTGACTGCATCAGATCAAACTGAGCTTGCATCTGTGCCATGGTCTCTTTCCTCACCCGCTCAGTGATGTTAGTCTCCACCTTCGATGTGATCACCTTTCTAAGATCATCCAGTGACACGATCCCACTCACTCTTCTCCTAGGCTCGTCAGGTCGTCTATATGCGTCCTTAAAAGTAAAGTATCCACCATAGCTTCTTACCCGACTAGGGTGCTCTTCCTTGCCAAGTGCTGTTGTTAATATATCCCGGTGTCTCTTTGGGGTAAAAGTCCCTTAGCTGACGCCCTCATGCATTTCTTTCTGTTTGCAAAAATTAAAATAAATATAAGTCATGTGAGTAAAGAGCAATTAATTAAGTAAAGTAAAAATTCCTTATTAATATATACTTATAATTTTCTCATACACCTCTTTTGTTTTCTCGTTCGGTATGTAATAAGTCCCACTAGGCCCTTGACGGTCCGTGCCTGAGGCCAATCTAAACTTCGATCCTCGATTTGAAAGGTTGAGTTAACTGACCCATATGAGGAGGAGGAGGAGGACAGGGGGTCTACAACTTCACATTCTGTCCTTCTATGAGCATAACTAGCTGAACCTAAATGGTGAGGATACAAATTCAACGCTTGACATTGTTTCGCCTTCTCATTTTCACTTGAAAGAGATCGGAATTCAACAACTGCTTTAGTTTTTTGCCAGTGGTAGGAAAATAATATAAAATTTACTTTGATCATACCTAGAACTCCTCAGTTTCATGATCCTACTTGAACTTCTCTCAGATGGCAGGCGTAATGAAATCATAAAGCGTCTCTTTGAGGTATTTTGGCACGAAGGAAGTCTTGAAGTCTCGCAATCACTTCATAGCTTCTCTCAATATAGGATCCTTCAATCTGTCATCCGCAAGGTTGAATCTTTTCTACAAGATAAAAATATCAAATTATGCGATACGGGGTTTTTGCTGGATAAAATCAAATTGAACCACGTAAACTTATAAAAGTACTTTGATGCCTTCTTACACAAGATCCTTATGGAATTGCTCAAATATATGCCAATTACGATACTTTATATACACATGAATCCGAACCACACTCCCTACATAATTGCCTAAATCCGTAGCAAATTACCTGATAAGCCTTCCTTGCTCATCAAATTCAACCACCGTACCCTGCTTCTTCTTCAGTTTCTTGTAAGTTGTTGGACCTCTTGTCCTTTTGTTTTTTTGGCCAGTCGGATCATCTGTTATACCTGAATTGTCAACTATCAAGAGTGCTCACTACATCTCTACCTACATACAAATGCAAACACAAGTACATTAGTCTAACCAGTGTATTCCGATACAGTAGTCACGTAAATAATAACATATAAACTAAAGATAAAATAACTAGATATTAGTACAAATGAGAGAAATGGAAATGCATGCATAACGTAGAATGCAAATGATCTTACACAATATTGCTATTACGAGCGGTGGTCAATCCATAGGCATTTCCCATAATTGGAATGCGTGTAATTTTTCTATATATTATCATCAACTGTAGGTATATGTTATACCAACAGAGAAGGGGGAGTTTCGTTAAATTGATCATACCCATCTTCATCAACCACATCATCTATGCCAACTATATGTCTCTTGCCTTGAAGGCCGACTGACTACTTAGGCTCAATAGGATCAACAATGTAGAACACTTGATTAGCTTGTAAAGCGAGTATGAAAAGGTCATCTTGATAGCCCAGCCGAAAAAGTCCACCAGAGTGAAACCTCATTCGTCAATTCGAACACTCTTACGATTTTCACCACACTTACAGTGAAAAAGAGAAACCTTGAGAATCTTGTAATCAAGTTTCCAAATTTCTTCAATTACACCATACTACAACTTTATGGCTTCCACTGGCCTCTCATGGTTGGCTGCAGAATATTCTGATGAAAGTGCTACTACCATAAGCCTACTATTCTGCAACGTGCTCTTATCGTCTTATCATTTTGTGTAAAATATATACCCGTTAATGTCATACCTTTCGTAAGAAGAAAGATCCATTCCAAGACCATACTCCGACTATTTTATTGTCTCTGTGATCGTTGTCGGCGTGTGGGATAGTTGTTGGAACACTCTATTTTTGAACCATGTTATAAATGTCTAATTCTGTTCATTGGTCAGCCATATCTCACCTTTCAAAGGATTCTGATGCCTTAACAGTGACATGTGCTCGTCCAAAAAGTGGTGAACTACAATAAGGTGATGTAAGACAAGAAGGTGTGCATTATCTTGCATTTTGGCCCTGGGAACGATTTATTTGAATCCAATCATCCCTTTACCTCGAAGTCTCCTCTCATGCCGTGATTTAGGAATACTAATGGCTTTAACGCCATCTAGATAATCAGTATAATTGAATAGCCTTCAATTATACTCCCTTCCGGGTGAGATCGGATTCTCATGTATCATTTCAAAATACCCACATATCTCTCAAACAGATACAAGATCGGAAGAACACTGGGCTGTAGATCTTAATTTCCCTCACTAAGTGAACAATTAAATGTACCTAATGTCAAAAAATGATGGCGGGAAATACATTTCGAACTGGCATAGAGTGATAATAGCATCAGCCTACAAAGCATCTAAGGCCTTGGGATCAATGACCTTGCAACAAATTGAGTTAAAGAAGAAGCTGAGCTTAGTTATGACATGTCTAACATGTTTTGATAATATAACTCGTATTGCAACCGGCAAAAATTGTTGCATTAAGACATGACAATCGTGGGACTTTATACCAACCAATTTCAAGTCGTTCATCGACACAAGCTTCTTAATATTTGAGGAATAGCCAAATGGAACCTTAACAGCATTCAGGCATTCACAAAGGCTTGTCTTCTCTTGTTTAGATAAGGTATAGCATGTGGGGGCAAAAATTTACACTTTCTAGACTCTTACGGTGCTAATGTATCTCTATTTCTGCCATGACTTTTCTAACTTTGACACAATCTTTCGTCTTTCCTGGAATATCAACAACATTCCCATGATACTGTCGCACACATTTTTCTCTACGTGCATTACATCGAGACAGTGCCTAACTTGAAAAAAACTACTAGTATGATAAATCCCAGAATATAGCTATATAGATTTTCCATAGACTCTTATATGAAGGCTCTGAAGTTTTACCATACACGACATTAATATTTTTAACTCTCTCATAAATATCTTTTCCGGTTAACGGAAAACGGGTGACTCGATTCTCGTTTGGCCCATTGAAAGCCTTTTTATTCCTTTGACACGGTGGTCATGTGGGAGAAAGATTCAATGACTCATGAACATATTTTTCTTGCAATTATTAAACCAAAGATCAACTTCGTAAACAGGACACGCTTTGCCTCATTTCGTAGTATAACCTGACAAGCTATTGTATGCTGGAAAGTCATTTATGGTGCAAAAAATCATTACACGTAATGTGAAATACATCAGGTTATGTGCATCAAACACCGAAACAGCTTCATTCGACAACAACTTCAAATCATCAACAAGTGGAACAAGGTATACGTCTTTATCATCTCTCGGTTGTTTAGGCCCCGAAATCAATAATGACAACATTATGTACTTCCACTTTATACACAACCAAGGATGAAGATTGTAACATACTAAAAAAACTAACCAAGTGCTGTGTCGACTGTTTATATTACCGTGCGGGTTCATTCCATCTGTACATAATCCAAGCCTAAGATTCCTATCTTCGCCACCGAATTCAGGAAATATCATGTTTATATTCCTCTACTTGGTAGAATCGGCCGGATGTCTGAGTTTTTCGTCTTCTTTCTTCCTATCAGCATGCCATTGCATTTTCTTCACATTGTTTGCACAAGCATTTGAATCTAGGTATTATAGGTAGATACTATAACACCTTTGCCAGAAGGCCTTTCTTATCCTCACGTTTATCATGGATGTCCTTTCTCTTAAACTGAGGCGCCCCACACTTTGGACACTCATACAAGTCATTGTACTCATGTCAGTATAAGACACAGTCATTTGGACATGTATGTATCTTCTTAATCTCCATACCAACGGGCACAATAATTTCTTTGCCCCGCAGGTCGAGCTAGAAAGCTCGTTATCCTCAGGAATCATGTCTTCTATAAGTTCCAATAACCCCGTGAAACTCCTATCACTCTACCCATTCTTTGCTTTCAAGTTATACAATTTGAATACAGGAGACAACTTTGTGAACTTTTTACATCCAGGAAACAAAAGCTTTTTAGAATCGATGAATAAGCCGTTGAAAATGTGCGAAGCCTCAATAAAATCATCTTGTAAATCACGCATTATTTTATCTATCTGGTCATTCTGGACATCATCATTATTATCCATGGCCACATTAATCTCATCAATTTTATTTACCGTATTCTTCTCTTAAGCACCCTCATTGTCATTAGTGCTCCTCTGAGAAAGTAAATCCTCACCATGCCAAAATTACTGCGTATAATCTTCGTTAAAACTGCACTTAACCAAATGGTACTTCACTTCCATATAGCTACAATACTTCTTAAGCTTCTTACAATTGCGACAAGGACAAGCCATTAATTCTTCCTGTTTTCTTTTTCTATTTTCTTCGGCAAATTTTACAAACTCTTCGACTCCATTCAAATATTCCAGTGTGGTACGTCTCCTATATATCCAACTTCGATCCATATATAGCTCACGACCTCTTAATTTAAGGGCCAAAAAAGTTACTTATTTTTAACAAATAATTTTTCTTTCATTATTTGATTTCTTTAATTCATTTATTTACTCATACTTGTTAGTTACATATCTATTTTCATCACAAATACAATTAAATAAATTTTATCATCATTTGATTTTCATAATTTAATTGTACATCAAATTTGTATTTTATATACATATTCTTTAATTTGTATTACAACATTAATGAACGAAATTAATAATATTTGATATTGTTAACTTGTTTATCATGTTAATTAAATAGTCATTTATATCACAAGCTTAATCAAAGAATATTTATATTATTTGATTTCTATTATTTACTTGTATATCAATATTACTTCTTAATTACGGAATTAAGAATTTTTCATATTTTGATTTTCCTATCTTCTTTGTTATGTTAATTATATTCCACCTGCTTAATTTGTATAATTATAAACTTAATAAAAGAATTTTCACATTATGTGATTAATTTTCTTATAGTTTATTCCTCTATTAATCCTTCCTAACTACATATACATTACCATCACAATTTTATTTACTAATCTCTCTAGGCAATGCATCAACTTTCAAAAAAAAAAATCTTTAAGGTATTGATCGAACATGTGGTGTGCTAACTAAATTCGCACAAATCCATCAATTTAGCAAAATATTTTGTACCCATAACAATGTGTGTGTGTGTGTGTGTATATATATATATATTTAACAAACAATGCTTAATAAATTACAAACATCAACCGAAATCAACATATTTCATGCTAACCAAATATACACCAACCCTAGTATTCTCATTCAAAAATTTAAGCAAAATCTTCCTTCAAACACGCAAATATATGCAACATTATCATCCTTTGAAGTTACAGCTTACCTAAAACTTGAATGTAGAAGATGGAATGAGTCGTGTTTTATCTATAAATAGCGTCGGTTGCCACTTAGAAACCAACGCCCAAAGTGTTTACCCACCATACACATCCATTCACACGTGGAACTGATGTGTATTCTCATGCTTTTAATTTCAAAAATACCACCGCACGTGTTTTAGGCATCTTTTTCACTAACAACCAACGTGTTTTCCCCTTTTTTTTGTCAATTTCTATAGTAGTGGTCCTTTCACTATCTAAGTTTTTAAAGTAAGTCAAACTCTTAGCTCCCAATGACTAGTTTGTTTATAGACATATTCGAAACTTATTGATTTAGAATTAAAATTTGCTGTGATGTTACACAGAGTACATAATACCGCCCAAGTAACAAATATTTTGTATAATGTCATTTATCTAAATTAGTACCAAAAAATAAAATGATATTTATTTGTGTTAATGATAGCAATTAGGTTAAATTTTGCTGTAAATTATAGTTACTTTAATAAGACAAAAACAAAATTATATTATTATCTGATTGGTATTAAAAATTAGTTATTCCTAATTGAATAATGTAACCTTATAAACTTTTACCATACAAAAAAAAAAGAAAAGAAAAAGAAAAAAAAAACTTAAATTTCATATTATTTATTTTTTAAAATAATTTGATTTGTATTTTTTGAGAAAATAGCTGATATTTTAGATCAATCATCAACCCACACACAGGTTCAAAGGTCTCAAAAATAAGACCCAATATCCTACGTGTGAATTTTTCATTAGCTTGGAGCAGCATAATAAAGTACTCCTAAAGTACCTGAGTTTTTTTTCGCATTCTTCCTATGCAACGCACGGGTGAGAATCTAGTATTAAATAAATGTATACACCACTTCAACCTTACAATGGTTTAAACAATTAATTAGTAATTATAATTTGATTTCGAGTTACAAGTTACCTTTTAATATTCCACTATTACCAGTACTTGTCCTTTCGAAGTTATTTATTTGGACGTTTGGGATCCTAGTTCAGCATCTTCCATTGATCATTTTTCAAATTTCATCTGGCTCTTCCTCTTAAAGATTTATAAATCTGATGTGTTACATGTGTTTAATTCATTTGAATCACAAGCAGTAAATTAGTTCAACTGTCAAATCAAAACTTTATATACTGCTGGTGGTGATGAGTTTATTGCTCTTTGCAACTTACTCATGCAATTTGGAATCACTCATCAAATAACACCACCTTATACTTCAGAGCACAATGGGGTGGCTGAGGTTGCCATAGACACATCATTGAGATGGGGCTCACTTTACTTCACCAAGCTTCACTCCCTATCTCCTATGGGACCTTTGTCTTTAAGACAGCGGTTCACCTCATAAATCAATTGCCTAAACCAACTTTGGCCCTTAAGAGTCCTTTTCTCACTAAGACAATTTGGTTGTCTTTGTTTTCATTAGCTTTGGCCTTATACTCAATCAAACCATGAAGCTCATTCTCGCCCATGTGTCTTCCTAGGGTACGATACGCTTCATCACTCCCATCTCTGCCAAGATATAGCAACCATTAAGCTATATACATCCCATCATGTTTGATTCCTTGAGGATACATTCCCCCTTCTAGCAAACTGCCTCTAGTTCTTCCAAACCAACTGAATTTCCCATTTCCTCATCCACTTCTCTACTCACTATTCCAGTGACCATGGCTCTGCTAGCCATGGCCAGTGCTGCAACTTCTGTGGTAGTTTCTTTTTCTATCGTAGTAGTTTCTACTGCGGCATCTTCCACTGCCACTGTGGCTTCTTCTACCGAGCAGATAATGCTGCGATAGACCACTCCCCCGCCTCAGCTAATCTCCTAAAGCCTCTTCATCCTTCTCTTCTACAAACACAATACCTCTCCCTCTTCCTCCTCTTCATGCTTATCTGGTGACTGCTTGGGTAAAAAAAGTATTATTTTTCATACCAATTGATTCATCAGGTGGTCTCTAAACATCCTCTATCCACTTCTATTAGATTGCTTGTGTTTCACAAGCGATTAAAATTCCTGAATGGTTACAATCCATAACGGAAGAGCTTAATGCCCTTCTCTCCAATAATACTTGGGATCTCGTTCCGTCTCCTCCAAATGGTCTTCCAATTGGATGTAAATGGATTTTCCGTTCAAATAGAATCCAGATAAAACCATCTCTAGCTATAAAGCTTGCCTTGTAGCAAAAGGATTTCATCAACAGCCTGGTATCGATTATCATGAAATCTTTAATCTTGTTGTTAAACCAACCAAAGTTCATGTTTTCCTTACTTTTGCGCTCAACTAAAATTGGCCAATACATCAATTTGATGTTAATAACACCTTCTTACATGGCACCTTACATGATAAAGTTTACATGTATCGACCTCTAGGTTTTGTCGATTCTCAATATGCTAATTCTGTTTATCACCTCAGGAAGGCCATTTATGGTCTTAAATACGTTCTCCGTGCCTGGTTTATTGAGTTGAAAGAGTTGTTTCATCAGTATAGGGTTTAGTCTTCTGCCAGGGACTCGTCTCTTTTCCTTTACTTTGCTTCTAATATCACTCTCTATTTCCTTACTGATGTAGGTGGGAGCGTGATAATAATGAAGAACACCAAGATAACTCTAAAAACACGTTGATTCTTTAGAATACCATGAGTTTAGGCATCAACTATTCGTTGATTCGCGCTTGAATACCGAATAATTGATCTTGATCGCAAAACCTTTGATTCAGGGGAATACCGATAATGGATCAAAAGGAATTGGAAAACTCCAAGTTTTGTAATCTTTATTCAACAATCAACCAAGAACCCTAGTAACAAACATAAACTTAAGTACTTCCTTACTTGACTATATATCTTGTGCAACAATCAGAAAATGAAACGACTAATGAGACTACAATATAAAAATAAGGAATCAAATTATAATAAAGCTCTAATAAAACTCTCATACTCCATCATTCGCTCAGGGTTCAAGAAGATTCGCCCTTGAATCTTGAACGTGAGTATATTATCTCATCGCGCATCTAGCAGCAATGAAAATATTGTTGAATTTGTATGTATAAAATTTGCAATCATAAGTAGCAGAAAGAAAAGTGTCTCCAAATGTCCTCCACGTGGTCCACCAACATGCTCACGTGTAGTAAAATTCATGAATTTGAACCCAACATCGACAGTAGCAGGGAAAAATTCACGTAAACATACATACGTGACTTTGAAATCCAGTACCAGAGTTGGTGCAAGAGCCGGTGCAGAACTAGCAAACGGTCTGGCATCATTGCCTCAAAATGAGCTGTTGCCACATGCTTTTGTCCTCCGACAATGTACGAACACCTGAAGAGACGCCCTAAGTGTTTAGGAAACACCACGGGAAATCCGACGTCTAGCATTCCATCGAATACCAAAACGACGTCAACAAGCTTCAAGTCATTCTCAACCGGTTTTATTCCGGGATTCGCCAGTAGAGCCTCTAATATTATCACTAGGTCCTTTGCCGTTTGTTGAGTTGCAATCAAATTGGCTTCCACCGTCACTGGAACCAAAGTATGAATGGACTTCTTCCCCAGAATATGTTGAAAAAAAAGTGCTTTGTTCCACTAAAAAAAATACTTGCCAACTGTCTACCATGCTCAATGAGAATCATTACATGCAAATGGCTGTTGGCAAAGCTTTCTAGAATTACTGATATACTGAGAAAGCATAGCCAGACAATGATGCCACCTTATTTTTGGAGCAATATTCATAAATACAGGGAAGTCTTGAAGAGCATCCAACCATGTCATTGAAGAGGGGTCATGTTTCGTCTCCATATTAGCAAGCACTTTAAAGAAAATATCAGCTTCCCAAAGTGCGGAGATCGCCATAAGCATGTCGAGGCTAGTAGATGTTCATGTTTAGACTGCACTGAAGAATCGTAGCAAATTGTTCATCTTCTGCCACGGGAGTATCGGCGTCAATCACTTTTTGTTCTTTCTCGTCTTTGTTGGTAGGAGAACCTGCGATTGCACGCCCAATGTCTTTTCTGTTAAAATCTGACCAGGCAGCTGCATAGGAAAGAGGATCTTCGATTGATTGATATGCTGTCAAATCATGAATATCGTCGAACTCCTAGTCAAAAATTGGAGGACTATCAAAAACCTCTGCTACCTAGTTTACAATGTCGCGCCCCTCAACATCACAAAGAACAAGAGTTTTCAAAACCCACATCGTCCCCCTCATCTCGGTTGAAACAAGCAGCTAGGGCCGTGTCAAACTCACCCTATTCGGGTTCCATAAGATTCAGAAAAATAAAGGTCGGCAGGTGCAACCGGATGGGCAGTGGGTGCTGTTTCATTATCCAAAAAGGAATCAAAGAAGGGGAAATTGATGTTAATCCCTTGCTGCTTCCGGGGAGGAGGAGTTGTTCCATCAACAAGCACATGTTTACACAACTGACCAGCAACCATTCCATCCCTATTTTGGTTATGAATTAGGCCTCGATGCTGCCAATTTTTGTCTAGAGTTCCGGCAACGGCTTGTGGAAATCCATGAGGTCGTCTTCTGTGACTCCTTGCAATTGTATTTGTGACTGCCAATGACAAGAATTGTTTGCACAAATACTTGCAAAAATTATCCCAAGAATAAATTTTCGTCGTACCGTGTCATAACCGACTTGTCTTGATTTGTTTCCACCAGACTCTCGCTTGACCCCAAAATTTCTTGGCCACCATTGATATCCATTTATCTTCAAGTACGTCCATGTAATTGAGAATTTCATCTACCGCATAGAGTCAATTCAGAAATTCATCTCCATTTAATGTACCATCAAAGCCAAGAATTTTGATTTCACATCGACTTAGTGAACGCAATGAATTCATATCTAATGTGCCACACATATCTGAAAAAAAGTTAGATTTTTCAAGTAAGAAAATCAATTTGTTGACTCTCATACCAACTTATGTAGACGGAAGGGAGATAATAGTGAAGAACACTAAGATAACCCTAAAATCACGTTGATTCTTTAGAATACCATGAGTTTAGGCATCAACTATTCATTGATTCGCGCTTGAATACCGAATAATTGATCTTGATCGCAAAACCTTTGATTCAGGAGAATACCGATAATGGATCAAAAGGAATTGGAAAACTCCAAGTTTTGTAATCTTTGTTCAACAATCAACCAAGAACCCTAGTAACAAACGTAAACTTAAATACTGCTTTAATTGACTATCTTGCGCAACCAGTAGAAAATGAAAGGACTAATGAGACTACAATATAAAAATAAGGAATTAAATTATAATAAAGCTCTAATAAAACTATCATACTCCATCTGATACTCCATCGCTTAGGTATGTGGATGGTCTCCTTGTTATTGAGAATAACTCCAATGCGACATTATTCATTGATGCTATTTCAGCTGGCTTTTCTGTTAAAAATATGGCCCCCTTGAGTTACTTCCTTGGTGTTGAAGCTCATTGCATATCATCCTTCATCTTTTTAAATCAACATAAGTATATTGTTGATCTTCTAGCCCGTATTAACATGACAGAAGCTTGTCCTCTGTCCACTCCTATCTCCAGCTCTTCTACTCTTCGTCTTATTGATGGATCTCCTACCTATGATGCTACTCAGTATTGTCAAGTTGTAAGAGCTCTTCAATATATGTCCCTCACACGTCCTACTATTAACTTCGCTGTAAACAAACTTTCTCAATTTTTAAGCCGCGGCGCTGATCTGCATTGGACTGCTATTAAGCGTGTCCTTCGTTATCTTAAACAGAACCTTCATCATGGTCTACTCCTTCGTAAGTCTCCCAGCCTACAACTTACCACCTTTTCTAATTTTGACTAGGCGGGCAATCTTGATGATCGGTCTTCCACCTCCGCTTATATTGTTTATTTAGTGGCTCTCCTATTTCTTGGAGTTCCAAGAAGCAAAGAACGATTGCTCACTCCTCTACAGAAGATGAGTATCGTGCTCTTGCATCCTGCTCCTCTGAAGTTTTATGGATTTCTAACCTACTTCGTGAGCTCTGTGTCACAGTTTCTTTGTCCTCTATTTAATTTGTTTTGTGATAACTTGGTGTGACTTGCCTTTCCCACAACACAGTGTTCCATTCTTGTATAAAACATGTGGCGATTGACTATCATTTCATTCGCAATCATGTGGCAAGTGGGTCCTTCTGTGTCTTACATTTCTACTAAAGATCAACTTGCCCGTATTTTGACCACACCCATCTCTTCTTCTAAATTTCTTTTGTTATGGTCCGAGATTGGAGTTTTTTATGGATCTTCCATCTTGCGGGGCCTGTTAAGACTAATTATAATGTGTTACCATCACATGCCGAAGGTGGCAAAGACGGGTCTCGTGTGACAAAAGACTAATGATACTTATTGTAATTTATTATATACGATCGAATATTTACATTATTGCAAATATCTTTTCCTTGTTTAGTGTAATCGTGTTTCCTAGTATTAGTCTAGCTTAGTTCGGTAGTAATTGATGTTTCCCTATATTGTATTGTTTATTTCCTTGTAATTATGTAACATTCTACTATAAATCTCCTCTTGAGTATCAATAAAATGTATCCTCTTCAATATCGATAAAATGTATCACATTCATTCAATTTAACATGGTATCAGAGCATAAAAATATCCTGAATTTAAATCTCTGCACCACCCAATTAAATGAAATTTGCACAAATTAGACTTTGATGAGGAAAAAAAAACCCGCCCACGTGTGAGGGGGCGTGTTGAAGATGTAATATAAAAAATAATATAAAATTAGTCGATCTATCAATTTAAACTCTTAAATCAAGTGGCCCTAATAATTCTACAAATTCGAGGATGAATCTTCTCCAATCAGGGGAGAATGATGAAGGTAGAACGTTCTAGAAGATTATTTCCAATTAGATAAGGGTTTCTTTTCCTATTTAAACACCCTAGACTTATTCATTGTAATTCCATCGTTTATGAACATTGAATAAAAAAAACATTGAAGAGTTTCTTCAACTACACTTAAATGGTTGATTCGTGCACGAATTTCCGTTTATAATCCCGTATTAGTCTACTTATATGTTTCCGCCTGCAACAGTAATGATGAAGGTGGAACACTCTAGAAGATTATTTAAATAAGGAATTTAGTTTTTATTTTATTATTATCTTTCCTTAATATTTGCATCCAAATTAAGTTAGAAGTTTATTTCCAATTAGATGAGGGTTTCTTTTCCTATTTAAATGCTTATACTTATTCATTGTAATATAGTCATTTATTAATATTGAACAAAAAACATTGAAGAGCTTCTTCAACTACACCTAAATGGTTGATTCGTGCACGAATTCCCATTTATAATCCTGTATTAGTCTTCTATTATACTTCCACCAGCATCACAACCTGAAACGTTCCAATAATTATTGGATAATCACTGACGAAGCCCGCACTCTATGTCAATGCGATAGCGATTTCAACGTTGTGGCTCCCCCTTTTTTTAATACATGTTGTTAGAATTTCTAATAAGGAATAATGCCATTAGTTATATTTTAGTGACTAGCTTGATTTGGATGTATTTTAGTAACGGTATTAATATTTGGAAATAGAATGACATTAATCAATTTAAAAATTAGAAGTACAAAATGAAGATAAATTTCGAATTTGATTTGGTGGCCTTTGGGCAAGTTGAAATTAAAATTTATATTTTGAATTATGATTAATCCGTTTAGTCAAGATATGTGCATATTTAGTGTGGCAAATATACTTCACAAACTTTTGTCAGTGAATGTATTTTTATTTCAAAATAGAAACAAAACGTTATGTGTTTGCATCAAATCAAAAGGCTTTATCATTTAAAACGAGGAGATTTTCATGTGCGTGTATATACTTGCATCTCTATATACCTAGGAGTGGGCGCCGGTCGGTTTGGTTTGATACAGTTTTCCGGCTAAACCAAAACCGAAACTGACCGACATCTGTCAGTTTGAAAATTTCATGGATTGAAACTGACTGATGCCTTGTCGATTCGGCTTCGTTTTTTTTTATCGGTTTTGGTTGATCTTCATGAATTTATCGGTTCCGGTGCGGTCGGTAACCACAAAATGCCAACCCCTATATATACACTTGCCAATGAATTAGAGATCACCTCCCCCCTAAATAATTATTTTCATTGTTGTTACATAAGATCGAAGATATATATCTCTATCATAATCTGTCCGGATATGAGGGACGATTAACTATAACATAACATTTTTAAGTTTCTAAAGCAAAATAAAAAGCCTAAATAAACAAACAAATAAAGTGACAGAATAGAAAGGGCAAAGGGATTACTTTACATATATATGAATTAACTAAGGTAATTATGAAGATTAGACCCAAGCCTACCTCTGTTGGTACCTTCCCCACTCCACCATTAGTAATTGGCTTCAACATCACATTATGTTCATTTCTTAATTAATTTCCCAATCCTCTTTGTAAAAGGGGCTGACGAGTCAGATTGGATCATGCTTGATTCGCCTCTTTTTCTCATGCACTCTAATTAAGAAACACGTGCAACACGTGATAACGAAAAAATATATTTCGCTATAACTAGAGATGAAAACTTTTTAATTGTTGATTAATTAATATTATTAAATAAAATAAATAATTTAATAAAATGATGTCACATTTCAAAATATTTCAATTATAATTGGCATATTTAATTGGACAAAAATTATACCAATGGAGGTGCTTGAAAATTTTTGTACATATAAAACCTAATGGAAATTTTTGTCACATAAATTTTTTGTGATTTGTACGAATTGAGTTTTGACTTGTTTTAATTGTGGGGATGATCGCCTTATGATTTATCTAACTCTAGAAATTCAATAGGATACTCCTAGAACTATTCATAGTATTTTTAGCAAATGTCACTCGATACCCAAGAAATATTTAGTCTTTGGAAAATGTCTTGATCGACTAGTTGTGGTAGTTGGAATTGAATTTCTATTTACGTAACTATATTTACAAAATTTCATGTTGTTCGATACTTGTTTGCTATTTCAAATATAGTTTTGTCGAAAATATGGACACCCAACTTCAGAAGCTGCTACTAATTATAGGGTCTAATTAATTGCTATCATACCACGTAGATCTTGGCATTAATTTTAATTCTTTATATTAATATGGTTTATTTGAAAGATCCAGTTCCCTATTTTATTAGATAGGAGCCAATATATAGTAGAGGGACTTAATTAATAAATTAATTGTGTAATATGGTCCACCACATTTACCTCTTTCTTAAGAGTTCACTTTCAAAACGTCTGAGAGGTTTCCGTGGGACGTGTATGGTTTATACACGAATGAACACCACGTGTATAAAGTACACGTAGCCTATCTCCATATATACTGTACGGAATTAGAGGTTTTATTACAAAATCTCTGAGAGGTATTTGAAAATTTTCCACTCTCTTAATACGCATCACAAGTTCCTTTGAGAAAAAGTGTCACATGGTTCAATGGACTGGCGACACAATGAATGTAAACCCATTTTCCTAATGATTGTTTATTCGACATATACATATTATATCTTTATTGTGTAATGTTTTTTCCTGATTCCTGTCATTTCTTTATGTTCCTTTTTCCTTTTTTCTCTCTCTCTCTCTTTCTTTTTTTTTTGGAAGCGCTTGTGCTATTTTTTAACTAGTTCTTTATCTTGAGCTCCTAAAATCATAATAATAAGCTAATTAAATCTTAATTTCTATTTTATAGTCTGATATCGTTCAAACAAACAATATATTTGGCTTCATAACTTAACTTTTTATATGTGTTGTCATTATGTTGATAGTTAAACCGTGTTTTAAAATCAAATTAAATCGCTAAAAAAGGGCATGGTTTGATTTGGTTTTAAAATTTTCAAACTTTTAAAATTGTTTGGTTTGAAAATAAATCAAAAACCACTCAAATCAAACCGTGTTCGCCTCTGACTTAACCAACGCCCAAATCTTTTCACGGTGTCAGGTCACAATCTTAAAGTGTGTACAATCCCCTTACTAGTCTGTCCAAGAAATTCCCTTTCCAACCATCATATTTCTACTTTGGTTCGATCTCCTTCATTTGGAGACAACTAAGGTGTTTCCTGTGTTTTCACGACTAAGCTCAGAGTGGCTCTTGTAAACAGTTGACACTTCGTATAATCAAAAAGTTATACCATTAGGTGAAATAACCCAGCAGAATCAGTTTTTCATGAGGTAAAGGAGGAACATATATCCTCTGCGCCTAATTAAAAAGGGCAAATTTTTGCGTCAAGCTAGTCCGGCATGTAGCGATTTTTTTGTTAAAGTTTGCTTGATATTTTTCTTTTAAAACTAGAAGAATGATCAGCCTGTCTACAAAACTTGATAAAGCTTTTCTTAAAGAGCTTACCGCTTATTTGGCATGAATCTAACAAAAGTAGATCCACATTGTGCGGGGTTGCTTTTGTAGATTCATACCACATTAAGATAAGGCTCCTTTATAAGGAGCCTTATCTATCTTCTTAGAAAATTTCAAAGAATAGTAGTGATCAAGCGATTGAGTGGTCTTTTGAAATTAGTTTTATTATTTACTTACAACTTATAATAATTTGCTCTTACTCATTTTTCAAATGATTATATATGACTGTGACCTTACCAACTTATATTATTGAAGTTTTCTTCACTTGCATGATTACATCTTGCTGGTCTACTTTATATTTAATTATTGTATGTTAATTGTTGATGGATTTGTGGTGACGTAATTAATGTAGGTATAGTTAAGGGGGAAAAAAACCTTGATTCTTTTAGCTTGTTAATTAATCCCATTGATAAAAAAAAATTTCACAAGCAAAGGCCGCCACTGCCCAGGGCACTTAATTTATAACTTCACCTCCGAAAGTATATAGGTCACAGAACCGGCACTGTAAACTAATTCCTTGAAAATCTACTTTTTCTAATCCAATGTCCAATCAATGTTAGATTCGTCATCCCGTTTTTCAACCATTCATATCTACAAAAAAAAAAAGAGGATAATTTAAAGAAAAAGTCTCCTATCTTTACATTCATTTGTGCTTTCATCCTCCAACCTTTAAATCTTGATCAACAAGTCTCCAGCTTTTGAAGAATTAGCGTGTTTCATCCAAATTGATATATTTAATCTCTAAAATGTTAGAACTTATTTGGCAACTATTGAAATAGAATTTTATTATAACTGAAGTTAAATTTGAATTCCTTGTCGAGTAAAAAAAAGTAATATATGTACATAATGACAAAACATCCACTTTAGACTTATGTTGAAATTCTATAATTATACACATATGTTATTTTTCTATGCACACGTGTCACTTTTTTGTGCTCTCATCTAAATGATTGTCAAACATTCCCTAACAGTTTAATGATTAAAAATATGCATTTGAAACTTGATTTTGTTAGATGGCGTATAGTGTCTTTGTGCGATATATGCACATTGTGTTCCTATCAATATATATATATAGTGCTTTGAATGAACCGTGCTAATTTTTCGAAGGTTAGGACATTGTGGTCTAGATTTGAAGCTTAGCGACGAAAGTCCAAATGAATGCAAAGGATTGGGACCTTTGCTGCAATTTATCCAAAAAATAATAATAATTTACAAGCAAATCCGTAACTTTCTAATCGTTTACAATCACTCCTGTATTCTGATTAATATTTAAATTAAATATGTTATCCTTATAATCAATTACCTGCCTAGTTCCATAAGTAATCTCGCTTCTGAGTGAAAGTGATTGATCAACCTTACTAAAAAGTAACCGTAACAACTATGACTTCTAAATTTTTTGTTGGTATTCAGCTTTGACATCGTGCATGGTCATGTGGCCGAAGTATCCGCACAATAAGCTTAGAGGTCACTTCAATTTGATAAGTAATCTCGTCTCATTGAATAGAAGTGAACTACTCTTATCTTATTGAAATGTGAACCGGAACAACCTTTCCTTTTTTGTTGGTATTCCATGTTCCCTTCAGCTATGCCATCGTTCCCCTTGGTTCTCAGTTGTCGTTAGACGCTTTCTCACTCTCCATTGACCCACGCTGCAAAAGAGCTGTCATCAGGGGGCACTAGTATGGGAGAAAATAGACTAGACACCAAATATTGATGAGCGAGATGATGAGTGTAATGGTAGAAAAATGATATTTATTATTTTACTTTACGTTTAAATTTTAAATAAGATTTTGTTCAACTTTGAAAGTAAAGAGAATAATATTTAAATAGAAAAGTGAATCTCGTTGTAGTTGATTATGCCATTAACTTCACACATGGTGTGACTCCTTAAATTTTTTTTTTTTTTTTTTTCTTTTTGGGGTGGATTGGAGGTGGAGAACCTCAAATGAGAGGCAAAAATTTGCCCTTCTTTTACCTTTTCCCCACTCCGTTTGCTCTTTCCGCGTTTCCCTTACATTAGAAATGCTTTGAGTATAACCAAACAAAGCCATAAAAAAAGAGGGGACCATCTGTTATACCTATTATAATCATCTGATCTGAAGAGGGATGGGCAAAAAACTACCTTTTCAATGGAAAAAAAAAAAAAAATTGGGGAGTCACAAAGAAGGGGGGGGTGATGAATACAAGTGTCACAAAGTAACTTGTGCTTTTATTATGAGATGATTAATGATCATTATGAAACCAACCATTTTAATACTAATCACACAAGAAACATGTGAATCAGAACATCCTCAACCACATTACAGAAAACCTCAAATTAAAAAAAAGGTTCATATTCACAATATGTTCCTCGCTATTCTCATCAATGAAAAGAAGTTAGAACTCTTACTCTACTTGGAGCTATCCGACGATCTCTTCTTCAGATCGTGGATTCTAAACTATCGCGGAAAACTTGTAGCATATTAGAAAATGTTACAATTCCAACAACACTGCAATCTTCTTCGATAACCCAAATGTAGTTTACTCGATGTGCAATGGCCTGGATCATCACCGCCACCAAAGAACTACCGGGATGGCAGACAATCGCCTCTGCCCTTCGCACAATTCGCGCTGAGTAGCTACCTGACCTGCTATGTCTCCCTGACCTCGAGAGTGTTCTGGTTGGGGATGGTAATTCCTCATCGGATGACAAGCTGAAGGAGAGACTACTCGATGATTCAATCACAAATTCCTCCAGCATTCCCTCGAGATTTCTCTCCTTCAACCTTGCCTCGACTGCCCTAACGATTTCCTCAGGGGGGCCTCCACAGTCAATGTAAGCCATTAGGTCCCCCGCCGAGAGGGTTGTTATGGCAGCTGCAACGGTCTCGTTGCAGCAGGCGAGGGCAAAGGGGGAGATTTCACCTATCAAAATTCCATCATCATCGACAACGGCCACCGAAGTTTGATCAACTAGTGACTCGGAAATGGCTCCAATTGCTTTCGAGGCCAGGGAATGGTACCCAACAGCCAGAAATTCAGGGCTGATAATGCCAAGAGCGTCGATGGAAAGAGTTGGGAGCGGGGAGAAAAGGCCAATAGAACTAAGAAGGAATCTCATCACGTCTTCTTGCGTTAACCAACAGAATTCGATGCCTTTGTGAACCGTTGGACTCGTAAACGATGATTTTAGGAGTTGTTTTCTCTTTGAATTGCCTGTATGATTGCTCTTTATAGGAACCACAAGATTCTGAGCACCCTGGAGGATCAGATCAATGGCTTCAAGCAAGCTGCACAAACAGTAGCACAACAGAAATTCATTAGCAAACCACTATGATCCCATTCAGCAAATTATATCCCACAAATTAGAGAAACTTATGATTACAAAAATACAATCGAAAACCCTCAAGAAGGACCATCGAATTTTCAGTTAAAAAGGTCAAATAGAATGATTCCAGATCTATGAATCTTCATTATTTATCTAATTCCTGATTTGATTCAGGTTTCAAGCAAATTCAGCAACGTAATTAACTAAACAGTTACCGTACTAAAGCAAAAATTTAACAAAGTCAAAAGAAAAATGCCAAAACCGCCATTAATGACTATGACCGAAAGAAAATCTCGAAATCCGTTCCAGAAACGATACAGATACCAACAAAGTCCTACATCGAGATGCTGCAGAAAAGGAAAAACAGATAGCGTTGATGATTATTATCCAAATACCTAGAAGATGCCTCCACATGCCTAACCAGACCCTTAACGTTTGACAGCAAAACAGAAACTGGGGACTTCAAAGCCGAAGCTGGAGAAGCCAAATTCTCTTCTCTGCAAAGGTAGCAAATTATATCAACCATACAAACTTTCCCTACACAGACACAATTTTGTTCAATCCCATTTCTCTCAGAGTGGTCACAATTCCAGACACTGACGGAATTATCCTCGGCCGCCTTGAGCGCCGCCAGGGCGTCGGAGATGGTGGCGGAGACGGAAAGGGCACGCAGCGGCGGCTTGCCTAAGCAGAGATCTGCCACCTCAAAAGACAACAAGCGAGCTGCCATGCAAATTCAGAGCCAACAGGGCGGGGGAAGATTGAACTCAACTACAGCAAGGAATTGGAGGGGAAGAGAGTGAGAATTTGATGGGTCGAGTGTGAGTATTTATAAGGAAAAGGTGACCGTAAGACGCGAACTGGGAAGCATATGGAGCGTGACTTTGAGGGGTACGGACGAAAGTACCGCAGCGGTAATTGGACCTACTTTCCGCTACTCCCCTTCCGGGTCCCACTAGTAGACAATCTTTCAATCTTTCTTTCTTTCTTCTTTTTTTTTTTTTAATAAAGGGGTATACGTTTTTTAAAAGAAATAAATGGGACTCCAAATTAAAGAGAAATTTAAAAAAGGGCAGGTGTGATTTCAACTCGAAATCACTTCTTCAAAACGCGAGCATTTTTAATTATTATAATACAATTTAAACAACTTGTTTTATGTCTTACATATGGTACTATAATAAGTAACGATTATTATATATAGTTAGAGTATATATCATTCAATACCAAAAACAATAATTATAACTATTATAGTTACGATTTTTGGTCCTTATAATAACTACTACCCCTGTCCCAAAAACGATGGTCCAGTTTTTCTTTTTTCGTACATGTCAAAATATAGTCTAATTTTTTTAAAAAGTAATTGAAATATTAATTCTCTTATATATCCCTATTTAATGTTTATAGTTATAAAAAATATAATTATTAAAGTAGAATAATTAATAAATAAAAGGGTATAATAAAGAAATGATATTAAAATTTACTTTTTCAATACTATTAAGTGAAATTTTTTTAATTTATGTGACAAAATAAATAGACCATCTTTTTAGAACGGATGCAGTATGTAACTATTACAGCTATGGTTTTTTATCCTTTAACTTCTTGAACATGGAGATATTTATTTATAAATAAATAAATAAATAATGAGAACGGATAGCATAACAACTTGAAACACTCGGGTAGGTAGTATCAATTACCCACTAAATTTATTTCATTGGCAAAAGTGGAGAATAAATATAATTACTTTTTAAAGATGTTTCAAAAATTATTTTTTGTTTATTATTGTATCCCTTCAAAATAATTTTTTTGTTTAAATCAATCGTATTGGCTTTGAAAGTTGTCTGTATGATTAATAACGTTTGACTCATCTAATTTTTAAAAAGTTACAGCAAAATTCACCATCATTTTTATTTTCACATACTCTTCAAAAATAATTATCATTATCATATACATGTGCATGAAACGATAACTTTTCTACACTTGAGAAAAATAAAGTACTTATAAAAAGAACATAAAGTACTTTATTTTTATTAATCAGGTATCACCATAATAATGTGCCAGTTTGAAGACGATTTTCTCGTAAGTAATTTCTACAAAAATATAAAAAGAGTATTGCTATTTATTTATATTAAAAATTAGTTTTCAGTCTACTTGGTATTTTTATTAGAGGATGGGTTGATAATTGTGAATATATAGAGACATCCACCGATTCAACAACTAAGTAATCATTCAGGCAATCATTTACAAAATATATATTCACAATCTTACTCATATATATTATGTGATTCAGAAAAATAATTTAAAAGTACGACAATAAATTTACTTTTTATAAAAAATTACCTGAATGTTTACTTATAAATAGCGAGCTACAAAATGTGAATGACACGACAGTTTAATCAAAACAGCCAATCGTGTCAAAATAGGTGAATAATATATTGTTTTTAAGTAAAAATGAGCCACAAAGCAAAACTAAAGGGCTAGGGTTCACATCATTAAAGATTCACAAGCTTGGTGTGACATTTTCATTTCACATCAATGGTTCACATTACACCACTTTTTTGCCAATCAAATTGCCAAAAAAAAAACAAAAGAAAAAAAATTGAATTAGGAAATAATGTCTACTTAATTGCGTGATTATTTTCTCTGAAGACTTTTTGACCACTCATTAAATGACACCTTAACCAAGTGTGTGCGTGTGTTGGGGGCGGGGTGGGGCGGTGGACGTATTTACTAAATTAGTGTTAAAATGATTAGGTAAGATATTTTACAAGAAACCAAATTCTTAAGTTAATTAGATTTCTTGTGAGTGGGAAAAATTTAATCGGGCGTCTTTAATTATGTTGTTGTTACAAGAAAGGTGGCAGAGAAGAAAAATGTTCATATATTTGGACATTACCAACGCTTAGTTTAAGATCAATCTTCATGACTTATGATCATTTAAATAGAAGAAATTGATTATTGAACGTTTTTGAGAATTTGTGGTTGAAATTGAGTTTTAAAGTTAAAATTATAAGTTAAAAAATATATATGATTAAGATCAACTGATTACGTTAGAAAAATCAATTTTTTTAGAAACGTTCAAAAAGAACAAGATGTAAAAGCATTGTGTAAGGAGCACATCTTGAATATAATTTGGGAAATTTTTAAGAAATTAAGGAAAAAAAAATTTTTTTTTACAAGAACGCAGTGCGCAGGCATAAAGACACCACACGATATCTAATAAAACCATGATAAAAAATTAACAATGTTGAAAAATATTATTGTCAAACAAAAATTTTTTTTTTCATAGTTTGTGCAAAAAAGTCCGCTTTTAAGTTTAAGAAGGCATGACTGCCCATATTATATATTGATTAAAAAAACAAAAGAAATCAATTTTGGGTGGAAATGCACTTAAATTGATGCAACCGTAGCATTTGTAGTAAGTTCCTTAATAATTTGGGATAATGATCGTGTTATCTATTATCTAATAGGTGAAGAACAATTTTAATTTTTGGATTAAAAAAATTAAGGTTAAGAAGCATGAAGAAACAATGTGGTTCATGGTTTTTTTCTTTTCTTTTCTTTTTTTAATTGAATGGTTCATGGTGTAAATTATAGGCAAAATTTATTTCCAAAGAAGTAAAATCCAAATTTTAATTAGTAAAATCAATCTTAGTTTATTCTGACACGTTATTCTCCTAAAGTCATACTACGTGACATCATTTTATTGATTAAGTTTAACAATGATATAGTATTTTGAGACTTAGCTGTGCTTTTAAATTTTGAGCAACGATATTTTCTTAATATTACAAAGGGATTATAAAGGAGAAGAATTAAACTATCGATCAAGAGTTTAGAAAACTAACTATGATGCCATGAGTTTTTGGCTGAACAACAGTATTTAAGACCTAATATTAGTGTTTTGGCCACAAATGCAATTTGGGACTTATTTAGAAACTGAAATTTTTACTAACTTGAGTTCTATGAGTAATTTAAAACTATTGTGCTATTAGTAGTTCTTTAAGATAAAAATTTGTCAAGCAAACCAAAATTTACATATGTTAGTAAGTCCTACACAAATATTATACAAAATTTCATAACTCATTTTTAATTATTTTATTTCTAATTTGAAGTACGAATAGATGTAATTCGAATTATTATACAGTAATTGGACGTTTAAATTTCAGAAAGAGTTCTCAGGTTCAAAGTACACATGCCCCTCTCCTATCAACCTTGTATATATATATATATATATAAAATAATGCTATGTAGCAGCAGTGGTACTTGGCATCAGTCTATGTGGCAACTAACATTGCATTAAATGATAAGTGAAATTAAATGCATGAATAAATAACCCACTTAATTTGACTTATCATTCAATGTCATATTAATATGGTGTCAAGCACCAGTGGTACTAAATATCATTACTCTAAAAAAATTGTTATTCCATCACAACAATGGCCACCTCCATGACGTGAAAGTTATTTTTTATCACATTTTTGCAATTAATTCTAATATTTATAAAGATGTACCAAGTCTAATTAGCACTATCTACCCACAATCTTTTATATTTCAACGTTTTTCGTTAGATTGCTAACCTTTAGAAACTATCATTTTTACCCTCAATTTTTACCTTCTTAACTATATCTACCGTTTGCAGTATAATGAACTATAATACTCTCTAGCTTTAAATTACATAAAAAGCAATAAGTAATAATAAGTAAATGAAAATAAATAAATAAACAAACTTATCAATATTCGAATAATTTTCTAATACTGATATGGGTACTATTATGGCACGCCCAATGTCTCATTTGGCTACATGTATACGCAGCATGTGCATATATGCGATCAAGTGGCATGTTTATATATAGTCAGTTGAGACATATAGGTGTTATAACAGTACTCATATATGTGTGAAACTATTAGTCAATATTTTATTTTTTTGCTGTGAATTTTTATTTGATTTGGCTTTTTAACTAGCAACTAGATCACGTTATTATTGTGTTTTTTAAAGGTCATTAATATTTTATTTTATTCAATTTTAGTTTTTGAGTTAGCAATTAGAGAGTATTATAGTCATTTTAAATTTAAAAAGAGAGATAACACAAAAATGTGAGATTTATGGGTAAAAATTTAAATATTATAGTTGGAAAAAGGCATGAAAAATTGGGAATAGAGGCAAATAGAAGATATATGCCAAATACCAAACACATGGCTTTCAGGAAACATTTTGACCCTTCAAAATAGCTTCCCCTCAAATAATTTTTTTTTTATTTTTTAATGGGCATCCATGTGCCATAAATATTAATCATATGAGATAGGGTCCTTTCACGTGGGCATAGTAACAAAATCTCTAATACTGTATAAATGATGAGGTCAATAAATTAGGGCCGTTAGAGCATATTTAATGTGAGGAATTTGAGTTTTTCCCCTAGCAAAACTAATTAGTATACGGGGAAAGGGGACAAAAAGCCATTTTGAAGGGGAGGGTAAGAACAATATTAATATTGGGGGAAAAAGTCAAAGGGAAAAAATCAGAGAAAAAACATATTTCTAAATAATACGTAGGTGAAAAAGTGAGGGGAAAAATATAAATTGAATATGTGGTGGTATTTTATTGGATTAGAAGGGGAGTAAGAGTGGATGAAAAATAAGATTTTATTGGATTAAGGGAGAATGGGAGAGGGGAAAAAACCTAATTTGGCCCCTGCTTTAGGTTCCCGCCTCCAAACTAACTTTTTCCCCTTCCACTTTCATACATAATTTGATTTTGTGGGGTGAAAAAACTCAAATTTGAGTTTTTCTACCCCACATTAATCATGCTCCAAATGGGCTAAATTTAGCCTCTCTTTTACCCCCAATCTTCCTTAAACAGAAAAAAAGAAAAGAAATTTCCCACTTTCTTCCTCAAAAACAATTTATAATAAATTTTAAAAAATAATATTTTGTAACAAATTGAATATCAATTATATGATAAAAAAGTAATAACAAAATAATTTGTAAAAAAAAAGTTTTAAAAAATAAACAAAATCCTTTAATATATTTTCCCCTCAATTTTTCTTCCTACACATTATTTAAAAATAAGTCTTTCCTCTTTGATTTTTTCCTCTCAGAGCATGTTTAATTTTGGATTGTTTCCCTTACTAAAATCAATTAATGAATGAGACAAGAGAGTGGGAAAAGTCTTTTTTTTGGGGGAGGGGTGGCGGCATGTTTATTCCCCCCCCCCCCCCAACTATCTTTCTTAAAAATATATATAATAAATTTAGAAAAAATTAATATTTTGTTAAAAATTGAATATTAATTGTATGATAAAAAAAGTAATGACAAAATAATTTGTAAAAAAGTTTTAAAAAATAAAAAAAATTCTTTAATATGTTTTCCCTCCAATTTCTTCCTACACATTATTTGGAATTATGTTTTTTTCCCCTAAATTTTTTCCCCTTCAGTTTTTCCCCCACTTAAACTTGCTCTTAGCACTATCGAACTCAAATCTTTCACATTTCTATGTTTTTCGTCCTTAATCTTTAAAAACTGATATTTTTGCTCCGAGTCTCAACTTGTTAGCACTATAGGTCCTTTTAGATTTAAATGGACTATAACATCCTCCAACTTTAATTTACGTAAAAAGCAATTAATAATAAGTAAATAAAAATTAAACAAGCTTATTAATATTACCAATAATATTCTAACACTCATATGGTTCCTTTTATATGTCCTATGTAATTACACATATACACATCACATGGATACATACAGCTATATGATGTCCATATATGTAACATCATGCAACATATAAGTGCCATCAGTACGATTTTTTTTTTTTGTCGATATTGATTTTTTTGCTTTGTTTTTTTTTTATTCGACTTTTTTAAAAAAAGCAACCAAATTATGTTAATATTCTGTTTTTATTTATTTTTTAGTTAGTAATTAGAAGGTATTATAGTTATTTTTAGTTAAAATGGTGGATAACGCAAACAATGAGAAAATTAAGTTTAAAAAAAATCAGTTTCTAAGTATTAGGGTTGAGAAACGTAGAAATACTAAAGGAGGTAGATAGTGCCGATTAGACATAAATTATTGTATTGTTATTGTGGATTAAAGAGTCCACGTTTAGAACTATACACGAGTTGCCTAGTTATCAATATCCAACTTCTACATTTGTCCAAGCTTTGTTTTGTTCTATGAAAACTTGAAGTGTACTTCTAGGCACGCTTATAATCGAAGTGTGCATTTCACGTCACGTTACCATTTACGTTTTATCTCGTATTAACGCAATTTAAGTGCATCTAGACTCAATGTTTCGCCTCGACTCTTGTCAAGCTTTATATGCCTTTTAGAACATTGTCGATGAGTCTTCATATAAACGAATATATTATCATTTTCGTGAAAATGTGAGGTTAAAATATAAAAAATAAAGCTAACAAGCCTCTAATCCCGATATAGAACTATATATTATGACATGGAGTGAAAATATAAAGATAAGTGAAACTAGGAACAAGTCTCTCGGTAAGCATCAGAGTAGATCTATTTATTATTATTATTATTATTATTATGAGAGAGATTAAATGATTGCAAACAATAAGCTAACTTCAAAAAGTAAAAATGGATGTTCCATTAGATCGAGCACGTGCAACTCTTCGCCGTAACTAGCATCTGATTTTGTTTACCCACTAGATATTTGGCGGTAGTCTGGTGGCGTTATGTCGATTGACGTGGATGTGGGTTGACAATGACCCTTACCAATAAATCGTGTAGTACTGACAACTGACCCCTACTAATAAATGAGCAATTTTATTACTTTTTAGGGTAATTTACAGCTAACACCCCTAACCTTTTGATAATGTTGAGATTACGTCCTCAATCTTTGATTTACTTTTATGGGTCGCTAACCTTTTCAAATTGTTACAATTAACGTCCCTGTCTTGGAAACTGTTAATTTCCACCGTTAAAATTGAAGGTATTTCGGGAAAATATAAAAAAAAAAATTTTAATATTAAAAAAATGAGTAAGGGTGTGGGGACACCGGGCTACTATTTCCAGCAGTCGTTTGGCTGCTGGAAATGGCAGCCAGGGGGGAGACTGCTCCCTGGCTGCCATTTCCGGCAGCACATAGCAGGAGACTCCTCCTATAAATGGCAGTAAAAGTGTTGCCATTTCCGATAGCATAGGGGCGAGTCTCCCCCATTTTGACTGTCAAAGTGCTGTCATTTCTGACGGTACCAGAGGGAAGACTCTGCCCTTTCGATTGCTATTTCCGACAGCACATGAGAAGAGTCTCTTGACAGCCAAAAGCCGTCAGAAATATTAGCAAAAGTGCTGTCATTTCCAACATTACAGGGGGGAGACTCCACCCCTTTTATGGCAGCCAAAAGGGGTGGAGTCTTCCCTGTACTGTTGGAAATGACAGCCAGGTGTCCCCCTCTCTCTTTTTTAATTTTAAAATATTTATTTTTTCATATTTTACTAAAATACTTGTAATTTTAACGGTAGAAATTGATGATTTTCGTTATAGAGACGTTAAATGTAACACTTTTAAAATATTATGAATCCACAAAAGTAAAATCAAATATTGAAGACATAATCTCATAATTGTTGAAAGGTTGAAAATGTTAGTTGTAAATTACCCTTTTTTCCCCCTTATTGGTCGCTTGTGAGAGTAAGGCCATGTGCTAGTATCATAAGTGACTAATTGACTGGTGTTATTTGAATTATTATTTGTCTTTCCCTCGCTTTTCAGGTTCTATTTTCCGCTAACTTCTCTCTCTCCTTTCATTTCTTCATTTTAGTCCTTCACATGTCACATCATATTAACTGTGTACATTGTTGTAATGAAGATTCTCTCCATCTTTTAAGAAATATATATACAGCGGTGTAATAATTAAACACGCACCAAATTAACATTTTTTAGAAAATTTTCAAATATTTCAGCCAACCCCCCCCCACCCCCAAAAAAAAAAAAAAAAAAAAAGAAAAGAAAAGAGGACAACAATTATTGTTCAGCTTTAACTCAACCGTTTCGATTAGTCTTCATGCATGTCTCAAAGGATAAATAATTCATTGCCAAGATTTTCTTGTGATGCTCTGGTTTCATCACATCATTGTCCTCAACAGGGTAATTTAGTGCTTTGTCCCCAACCTTTGGGTTTCACCCCAATCTAGTCTTGAACTTCTCTTTTCTGACATTAACCTCCTTAAACTTTAGAGTCATTTGGCAATTTGTTCCCCACCTAGAACTTTTTGGCTTTGACCTTCTTTACCTTTTACCATTTTAGCTGCAAATTTCATATCAATCACTCACATTCAAGACACCCGTCAAATTAATGTTGGCGGCTCACATGCGCTTTTGTTTGATTAGACTACAGGTGACCTTCTCCATCTTAGAAGTTATATACACGTGAGCTAGTTTGATTTTCGTTATTTACTCAAATTATTATTTTATTTATTATTAATTTAAAATTTAATTTGACAATTGTTTAATTACAATCACATATTTTTCACTATTTTATATTTTCAATATACATTCTACCCCTCTTTTCATTATAATTTCTCCACAACAAATAATGAGAATCAAACAAGCTAGAGAAAAGGATTCATTGCCAAGATTTTCTTGTGATTTTTTGGTTTACATCATAATATCATTGTCGTAAATAGAGTAATTTGTATGCCTCGTCCGCAATCTTTGACTTCGACTGCAAAATTAGTCTTTTAACTTTTTCTTTTTGACATTAATCTCCCAAACTATTAGAGTGATTTGTAGAATTGTTGCCAACCTTTATATTTTGGCATTAACCTTCTTGACCTTTTAAGTTAGAGCATGAATAATGTGAGGTTCTCCTTTTTTTACCTGTTCGGCTATGGAACCCAATCTGAGTTCCAGTTTTCAATCACACACTGAAACCTCACCTGACACACCACATATCAGCATCCTATTGGGTCCTGGGCTCCGTAAAGAACCCAGTTATGGTTTCCTTAGAAATCTCCTTTTGTTTATATGCATGCAATTATATTAAGGGAAATAACCTTATTTTTGTGTCCCCTCCCTCTCCCCCAACCAGCGATTGGATAATTTTAAATAAATATTACCAAAGAGAAAATATCTAGAGAGAAAAATGCTCATATCATTGCCGAGGGAATTGAAATTAGAACAAATAAGTGATACGGTCTTTATACAAATTGACTCTCTAACTCAGCTACCTAACTTACACTTTAGTTAACGACTAAAATAGGCAGAGGGCTAACTTGAACAATACAAGAAATAAAGGAGTAAAATACAAATAATACAAATTATAAGGACATCATGTACAAAATACACTTCAACCTTCAAGATGAAGAATAAATGGCTAAAACTTCATCTCGCAGAGAAGCTCTTTAAACTTTGTAGGATGAAGAGATTTTATTATCTGGTCAGCCAACGGATCTTTGCTTGAGACATATAGTAACTCGACAGCTCCAGATTGCACTTTCTCCCTGGCCAGATACATTTGTTTGATTCTTATTATTTGTCTAACTGTGAAGAAATAATAATAAAAAGCGATGTAGAATGTATATTGAAAATGAAAAAAGTGTGAAATATATTGTTGTAATTGAACAGTTATTAAATCAAATGTCAAATCAGTAATAGGTAAAATTATAATTTGGGTAAATAATGAAAATCAAACGATACTCGTTCTTTCGTGAGAAACAGGATTTGATTCTATGTGCTGTGCTGATTGGTTGTCACAATATAACACAACAAGCTAATGATGTGCAATACCCAGCTCTTAATGATGTGCAATAACCATTGAAGATGTGCAATACTCAACTCTACCTCTGGTGATGATCTAGACACTGCATGTAGGATGCTTGCTTGTTTGAAACTCATTATTCTTTCCCACTATAAGTTCATTTATCACTTATTTGACAATTGATTTAATAACTACTCAATTATCACTATATATTTCAAAGTTTTATTAAATCTCTGTTATTCATTTTAACTCACTATAATTTTCCATCATAATGAGAATCAAACAAGCACAGATTTTCAAAAGACCAAAGACTTCCCTAAAAAGACACAATAACCAGTGGTTGACCTTCTACTATCTGCACAAGCACCCCAATCAGCGTAAGTAAACACACTCAGTTGAATCACAAAACAAGAAGTAGGAAAGAATGGACCTTGGCCTGGAGTAGATTTTATGTATTGTAGAATTCTATGTACAATTTTTGAGGTGTGGAACTCTTGGTTTGGACATGAACTGACTTAATCTATTAACAGATTAAGTCAAGTCAGGTTTTGTAATTGTCAAATACAATAGCTTTCCCATAAGGTCTATTGCTTGGGCGATTTCAGACATTACGAGGACACTCAAACTGTAATGGTCAAGTTCAAAAGTCAAAGAAGCATTAATTAACATATAGATTGGGAAGATTAATAGGACTTAAAACGGAGAATGAACCGTTATCTTGACGCCTATTTAATTAGGTCTAATTTCAAGTAACTAACAATACAATGGGATTAGTTATGAGGAAGTGTAAGACCAAGCAAGGGAATAAAACAACGGTTAGTATTACTGATTATGAAAGTCTCTAAAATAAAGAGCGAAATCAACACCGAAAAAGGATTTGAACTTTTGTAATTCACATTTTGTCCATAAAATCTCAGAGTAAAAAGTAATAATTTTTTTTTTCCTTCACCAGAATTCTGGTGTAGAATTCTAATCACACTTGATTAATCTTGATAATTATAAGTTACATTAACACAGGTTCTAATATTGCGCTTATAGCATTTTCTATTGACTGATAGCCTATCGTCGATGGGGCGCATCGCCCGCCTTATAACCGTTTGGGGAATATTTGCCATTTTGCTTCCAAAAGTTACAAACGATATCTTCTAATTAGCATATAAACAACGAAATTTATCTAACTATTACTAGGAATCTTAATTATTACCAACCAATAAATATGTTGTGCCACGTCTGTGAACATGCTCTTGTAAAACAAAATCTGATAATTCAGAAGTATCAAATTTAGTACACTAAGTCAATAAAAAATACACATGTAGATCTATGGGCCCTAATTTATTATATTTAATTTAAACCCCATAACACACATATGAGGTCCAGATTGATCAGGAGTAGTAACGAGTGTTCAAATAGGAGTACCGGCATTTTTCTGATCAATGGACAATAAATACATACTAAAGTGCACGCACGTACATGTGTCATGTATGTTGCCACCTAATTTCTAATAAATAAAGAAAAATGTTCTATTAGAATAACTCGTCGAAAACGACTTTATCTTATAATACATTAATAATATTCATGCAACTTGCCATGTGCTCTTCCGATCTATAAAGTAAAAACAGATCGAAATAAATGTGTAAATAAATAAATAAATAAATAAATAAATGTGTACTTGTTTAAGTAATAATTAAAATAAAAGATTTACTTATGGATTGAGAAATTCATGAGTGACACTGACCCTAACTTACAAAGCTGAACAATCAAAAAGAAGTTCTAATTAATTGCATGATTCTAATTTAGTTAACAAATTAGATTAGATGACGTATTGAACCTCTAAAATAAATTTGGAGACATTATTATTAATATATTAATTAATTAATTAATTAATAGTTAATTAACTTTAGGTAACAAAAGAATGGACTTCAGTATTAGGAAAATTTATAGAGTTGAGAGGAAAATTGGTACGATGTCTACATCAAATCTAAACAAAATAATCGTACAATAATTAGGAAAATTCTTTCGCCAAGAAAAGGGAGTGAATGAATTATTGAAGTCACGAAAGTAACCCATTCTATAAAGAATTTGACAAATTTTGACATATTTGTTCGTCTACATTAAAAGATGGTTCATTTAAAACGACTTTAAGAATTTTATATACGAACCACCGTATAGAGTCTATTAAGTTAGGTATCAAATTAATATGAATGTATTAGTGGATACCATAAACGTTGCGCATTGCGAACTAAACATGTTAAGTGTCTGTGAAAATTTTGTAGCCTCAATTTCATGAATTGGGCAACATAAATTTTGTAGACTAATAGGCATTTGATCAAGATATATAGTTCACTTATCACAAAATTATTATCATCAAATAATAACAAAAGAAAAAGGAGCTCTCAAGATCAAGTGACATTTTATAATAATCGAAGTTGGCAAAATGATTTGTCTATGCCAAATGGCAATAAATAAAATTTGTCTTGTGTGTGTGTGTGTGTTTCCTTTGTTTTGTTGATTCCTTTCCCTACCCAAGAAAGGGATGGATCTCTAAACTCTTATCAAGTACTTATGCTCAAGTGGGTATAATGCATCATTATGGAGAGAGTTTAGTGGTTGTCAGGTTCGATTTGATTTCTAATCTCGTAAAAGTATCAGATTACGGGTCACCAAAAAAAATTAGTGGATTATCATCGACTTGTAATTTATAAGTCCAAGTAAAAAATTATATTCTTTTATCGATCTCAAGGATATTAAATTATAAAACGCTTAATCTTTTTTTAAAAAAGAAATTATTGAAATTTCCGAATCTCTAGTGCCCCTATACAGTTTCACTAGCTATTTGTTTAATAATAATTAGAATTCAATTGGATAGAATTTTAAAATAACAATCTTTTTGATTTACAAATATGACAGCTACGTAAGTCACACTTTGTCCGTTAAATTTTAAGTTAAATTTTAAATAAGCTGGCAAAGAGTAACTTTTCACTTGAGTAGTATTCAAAATACATACCATGGTTCATTTTCAAATAATAATACCACGTTAAAAAGGTGTAAAATTGTAAAATTTCTTACTGGTTATTACATGTTATTATATGCTAGCACTTTAGGAATACGCCTATTTTTTTTTATTCCAATCCAATATATTTACCAAAAAAATATTAATTATAATTAGCATTTATATAATAACTTATTTAAGTAGGAATCTTAGTACGAATCAGTATGTTTTAATATGTGATTGTGTTACGTCAGCTACAAGTATAATAACATTTTCCCCTCACTACTTTTGCTCGAGGAAGTTCACTTTTAATAATGTTCTTTGTTTATTATTTTTTAGATTATAATAATATATTTTAAAAATATACATGTGCATCTACATTATACATTGAGGCAGTTGTGCTACTTGCACCTAATTTTAGAATTTGAAAAGATGTTCCATTTGAATGCTTTGACGACTTATCAAAACTCACATCTTCTTATATACTTCTTTTGTTTTATAAATTGATGCAACTCGTCATGTTCACACCCTGTAAGAAATGCATATATTTTAGATAGTGATCCATAAATAAATATATAAAGTGGGAGAAATATAAAAAATCACAAGTCACAATGTCGTGGCTTATAAATTTTACAACCTAAAAAGAAACTTCAGCTAGATTTTCAGGGCCTCTCGAACGTGTAATGAAAGTGTCATATAACTTTTGAAGTATCTCGAACATGTGATGAAAGTATCATGGATATGACCTCATCTCGAAAAATGGGCAGCTTGTTTTTCCTCCTCCTTGAGGAATAAAATGGATGGAAGCATTATGCCACTTCTAAGTTGTCAACTTGATTATAATTTCAAGTGATAAGGAAATTTAAACAATTTTATAATTTTAAGATTGATAAAAACTTTTTTTAAAAAACTCGAAAGTTCATGTTTCATAATTATCAAGAAAATTTGAACGTAGCTTATTAATGATTGACTGTTGAATAATGAATGTGCTTGTAAATAGTGAGCATACACATGTATTTCTAATTACAAAGGAACTATAGTTTGAAACTGTCATATTCGTGCATAAACATGATGATGATTGATGAGTCTAGATCGATCGTCCTGAAAGAGGAGCATTTAGATGCATTTCCAATTATCAAGGACCTATGATTCGTAGATTGTCATTTTCCTGCATGAGTATGATGTTGATTAGTCTACAGTATGCAAAAGTTGTGAACGTTACTGTTTTAGGTATGTAGACATTATAATAATTTCATAGTTAGCCTTACTTTTTTATTATTAATAATAATAACTGATTTAATAAATTGAATTAGGTGTAGCAGGTAGAATGTCTAAAAAATTGTTGCCTTTCATGCATTTTAATCTATTTTTGATGGGCAATTATGTTTAATAATAGATAATAATAATAAAGTAACAAAAGAAAGAACTTTAAGATTATAAAATTTAGTAATAAATTTGATTTGAGACATAAAAAAAGTGGGTAAGATGTTTACATCAACTCTTAAAAAAAAAATTTAATGCCTAAGACTTCTTATGCATGAATTGTATAAAATCCAGTAGATTATTATCTATTGTTATCATGTACTATAAGAAATTCAATGTTACGTTATCTTCTGCTCTTTTGATTAAGGATGGCAACAGGGTCGGTTTCCAGCGGGTCGGGGGGATGCACCCGCAAAACTTTTTTCTTGCCCGCCCCTTGACCAACCAAAATTCAGGACGGCTTGCGGGGAGGATCGGATAGGCCTTTTTGTCCTATTTACTGACTCATTTAGATTTTCTTCATATATATATTTTAATTTTTTGTTGTGTTTTTATGTATTTTTTAATTTTTTTCATTTTTTTAATTTATTTTTTAATTTAAACAGGGCGCGGCGGGGCAGTTGGGGTCGACCATGACCCGCCCAGCCCTGTGACCCAATTTGCCCGGAATTGACCCCGCCGCGAGGAGGAAAAAATTTGCCCCATTCGGTTACGGGTTTTCAGTCGGGTTGGTTTAAATTGTCATCCCCACTTTTGATACAAAATTACAAATCATATATTGTTATATGAGTCGAGAACTGTCTTTCACTGACTATATCGTTTTAACTCAAATATACTAATACATTAAATATTACCTTTAAAAAAAATGAAAAAATAAAAAAAAAATTGAATTTTGAAAAGGTGCAACCTAGCAATTTCACAATTATGTAAGTTGTTAACTACTTACATCCACTTGATTGAAAGCTCTTTTCGTTTGGAGCTTCTTGTTTTTAAAAGCATTTGCTCTCTTAATGAGTTTAAAGAGTTTCTTGAAGATACTTCATCCGAGAAATAAACTTTAACCATAAGCATTCATATAAATTTTTTGCTTGCTAAATTGTTACCGTGTATTATTACATTTTTGCTTCTGTCGTAATTTGCATGTGCTTTGTGTAAGTCTTTTTAATTATTTATGGAAACCACATCCTCTTATTTTCTTGAGAACAACTTGCGGCGTTGACAAGATGAAAACAAATTGTGTATTTATTTGACTATAATTATTATTTTTTTTTGGCAACCCCATTTGACTATAATCACTATATAAAGTTAATCTAGTACAATGCAATAATAGAGTGCGAGTGTTCATATGGACACCCGAAAATATCTCCATCCCCATTTTTCTTCTAAAATGTCAAGATTTAAATAAATTGCTATAAATCATTCAACACGTAACAATATGCTCGATGCATATATAAAAATATTCACAGAGTATGATGAACAATACGTCAACTTGATCTTCCATCAAAATCCCGTCATTCGCACAAATAAATGAGTATGCAAAGTTTGAACAAATTTATGATAAAGCAAAGAAAAAATTACCAGACAAAAAGACAGGATTATCGAAAATGGGCATCGAAAATATTTTATAATAGGTACTAAATTCCAAAAGAAAAGGTATCCAAATTGGCTTAGGATTGTTGCTCACAAATGTGTTGGCCGATTGTTACATGTGAGCTGTCGTAAACCGTACCTTTCACATGGGACAGATAAGTGGACTACTTTTGTACGTACCTTTCCCTGCTTTTTTTTTTTTTTTCCTTTCCCCCTCTTTTTTTTTCAAATTTTTTTCGTTTTCCATTTTCATGTTTTGCTGAGGTTTGTACCATTATCACTTCAAGGCGTACCAATGTACTCACAACTTGACAATTCTAAATGAAGTCAAGTGATTGGTTATGGTTATTTCAAGTATTCATCGTGAAAGATGATAACAAGTTTTATACTTTTAATAGGTCGTGCTTGATTGGACTTAATTTTTATAGAAAATACAAATTTCTGGGAAAATTTTTCTTCTTGTGGGTTTGATAGAAAAATAGGATATAAATTACATTTTAACATATTTCCTCTTAAGAACAGTTTCCACCATCCTCTAAGTAAAATGTATTTTTGACCAAATTTTTTCCCATCTTTCCGTATGAGATGCTATTATTGTTCTAAATAGAAAATTTGAAAATATATTTCACTTATGTAATTCTCTTTTCATCATTGATCCTTCCAGATTGAGTCGAAAGCCTGATATTGCTCCAAAATCCGATTTTTACTATACATGGCTCATGCATTAGTGTCTTAAAAGCCTTAACTAAGGACCCATAGTAGAAATGGTTTTTTTGGAATCAAATGGTGAAGATTTGTGCATACACGTGGGTCCTATAATATAAGTAAATATAATTATTTTGATAGAATTCTATTTTTAAATAAAAATAGTTTACGAACCGGGTGGATTCTAAAAATAATATCTTTGAATGTGCCCACAGATTAGTTTCGCCTAACAAGCCAAAAGAGAGAAAAAGAAGGTAAAATAGAAATGTGCGATAGCTTATCTTTTTGAACTTTTGAGTGTATTTTGCTACTCCATGTGGATCTACAATGATAAGAGTTAAAAACACTGGAAAAAAGTTTTGGATAATGATAAATATCCATTCGGTTTCATGTTTACATGTTGTTTAATTCATTAAATTGCTTATATATCACAGTAATTTAAAAGTAAAAGATCGGAAAATATAATTAATTCAACGAGGTGACAGGAGGTGAACAGGAGACGAGAGCAGATATATAGTACTAGTATTAATCCAAGTTTTTAATCATCACAATTTAAAAATTTTTCAAGTATCAGGCTTCAATTATGTTGCCATTCATGATGTGGTTTAAAAATAACTATTAATGTGAATTGGAAAGGGAGTGGTGATGCGCCGATGACATATTACATCTAATGTTGTTATATTGGGTGTTGAAAAATTTAAATTTTCTATAGAAACAGATTGGACTCCGAGTTTGGAGACCGACTGCCAATCATAGGCCCTATGATTGGCAGTCGGTCTCCAAACTCGGAGCCCGATCTGTTTTTATAGCCAGATTGTTGAAATATCTCCTAGCCACCATCTTCACAGTTACCTAACAATTTCTTGTAACTTCAATTTATATGAATTATATCATGCAAATTCAAATTTCTTACTATAATAGGTTGCCAAAGAAGGGGGAAAAAAGGCTTTCAATAAGAACAAAATTAGTGTTGAGGGAAAAAAAGTCAATGGGGAAAAAACTAGGGGGAAAAAACCTATTTTCAAATAATGTGTAGGGGAAAAAGTTGGGGGGATATGAATAAGACACGTGATGGTATTTTATTGTATTGGAAGGGAAGTGGGAGTTAGAGAAAATAATATTTTATTAGATTGTGGGGGGGGGGGGGGGAATGAGAGAAGGGGAAAAAACCTAAATGAGGGGTTTTTACCCCCCAAAATAAGTTTTTCTCCCTCTATTTTGACACATTATTTGGGTTGTTGGGGGGAAAACCCAAAATTTGGGTTTTTCTCTCAACACTAATCATGCTCTAATAGTATGGTTTTTGAAGCAAAACGAGTTACAGATGTTTGGTTGTGTTTAAAATTTGAAACATAGCTTTCATTTGTGAAAAAGAGTTATATACTAAAGTCTATAATGAACAAATAATTTTAAAACCTAATAATTTAAGTACAAGTAAATATACACTTGAATTGTGATTTGGTTGGTACTCTAATGGTTAAAATGCTCGTATTCTAAGTTAAAGGTCTCGAATTCGAATGACACATGTCCTTCTCATGTGTGTGTATATATATATATATGTATATATAAAATTTTGACTCTTGTTCAAATTGTGATATAGTAGCGCTAGATATTCAAGTTTCAGATAGGAAGTGTCAAATTCAAACCACACTCACCTCTACCTACCCCAACTCCCCTTGTATAAAAAAGAAAATAAAAAAGCAAAATTTGCTTGATTTGGTTGTTCTCCACGATTTGAAGTAAGCAATCATTTGTCTCTAAGAAAATAATTAAACTGAAAGGTACCTCTCACTGTGAATAATTTTAGTTTAACAAAAAAGAGGACAAGAAATTATTTGACAAAAGAGATATGTAGCTAATGTGATTGTTATATGATCAGTAATTTAAAAATGATGAGTAAAAAATAAGATAATGTGATATGTCAATTTTATTAGACTTTTTGTATAACCTTTCTCCCCCTACTTTCAAAGAACACTCTGACTCTTTCTAAAAATATTCTAATACTATATGTCTAGTGGCGTTATGCCGCCAGATGGTTATGTGAAGCGCCCATGTCATACCATGTGATGTGAAATATCATATGACACATATCTGATTCGTAACGTAAGTGTCTGGCGATATTATACGACTAAATATCTGACATTAGAACATTACTTTGATTTTTTTGCTAATTATATACAAGTGTTGGATGAAGTTTAAAGGGCAATTCCCAGTTTGGGCCTCTACTGGGAGATGGGCTGAGAGCCTTAAGAGATAAATTTGGGCCTCAAATGCTGAATCTAGAGGTGGATTCCAGGGCCTAAAGAAAGGGGGAGCTTTTGCTTTTGCCTAGCTCCATTTTGTAAAGAGAAACACAACTTTGGATGGAATCCATATGATATGTTTACTTCTTTTTTTTTTTCAATTCTCTCTTTTTTTTCTCCTTCACTTCATTTTTCATCATTTTTACATCTTTTTTCATGTTATCCCCCCCTTCAAATAGACATTTTTCTAGACACCTTTTTCTACTATGGCTACTACTATATTTTTTATTACTATGGCTACACCTTTTTCTACTATGGCTATTACTATTTTTTATTTGTATTTTTCTACCATGAGTTTTGAGAGATGCAATCTTAGCAAAATCTTAATTGGACATATACTTTCGAGAAAATGAGGAGATAATTTATTCCACAACCTGCTTATGAAATATAAATGAAACCATGAAAGTAAAGTGGTTATAATAAAATTTAAGTTTCACTTGAAAGTGTTAATAATTTGTACATTGCACAACCTACTGTTCAAATAAACACTAAATAATATCTATAATGCCAAAATTTTGCACGGAAAAATGAAGATCGAACATTGTGCCCAAAAACAGACTTGCCACCAACCACATCCCAGGCTAGCAAATGTTGATTCATTCCAGTTGCAGGTAATGAATTGTATCCAGTAACTTAGCTCCAATTTCGAGTTGTAGATCCACTGACTTGGCTCCAATTTTGAGTGGTATGTAGTGGATTGTATCCACTAACTTGGCTACAATTTTGAAGATGAACACCCTGTAATCCATTTTAGTGAGAGTGATGTTATATATACAGATGTGTGACAAATAAGTTCACAGATAAAAAATAAAATCATAATTTTATCAATGTATTATCTCTCTCTTTTTTTTATTGCACTTATAATTTCACATTCTTTCTGAAAATACAGCTCTACAAGTAGATTAATCATTTTAAGAGTTATGCTACATATATAAATGTGTGTACAAATAAGTTTACAGATAAAAAACAAAATTATAATTTTATCAATGTATTCTTTCTTTTTTTATTACACTTATAATTTCACACTCTTTCTATAAACACAATTGTACAAGTAGATTAGTCCTTTTAAGAGTGATACTACATACATAAATGTGTGTACAAATAAGTTTACAGATAAAAAATAAAATAATAAATTAATTACTTGTACAAATAAATTATAATTTTATTATTTATCTGTAACCTTATTTATGCACACATTTGTTAACATGAGCAAAGCCAGAGATAAAAAGTAAAATAATAAATTAATCTACTTATATAAATAAATTATAATTTTATTCTTTATCTGTAAACTTATTTATGCACACATTTGTTAACATGAGCAAAGCCCATTAAGGACCTGTGCAGTCCATGGGTTGTTCTCTCTCTTTTTTTTTCCTATGAATATTTGCGCCACAAAGCTACATTTGGTCCATACAGTCTTATTGCATGTTTTCATGGATCCGAGGTGGGATTCATCATTCACTTGCACTATGTTTGGCAACCAATTAAAAATATCTTGAATTTATCAATCAATTTAAATTTTAAATTTTAGACACACGGCAACACCATATTTAACTTCATGTTTGATGTGACGTGAGCTCTCATATTATTTTAATCATTACCTTCACATGACACAATTAAATCTCAACACCTATACAAAATTTAAATTTTAAATTCATTTATAAACTCACCTTTTTTTAAAACCAATTATTAATTTCTCTCTCGGCCTTACTCTATTTAGCAATCACTTTTCCACTAGGCCTTAATCTTTGTTATGTTATTATTAGTTATTAAATATTACTACATATCTCTTCATTACATTATATATTTAAGTTATTGATTTTTATTTCTATTTTTCATTTTAATTTTCTCTATTATTTTCTTTTAATTTATTTATAAACAATTTGGTAATTGAACATCCAAAAATAAACTTCTTAATTAAAATCCATACGGCCTACGTCCATTTTTATCAAACTCATTTTATATTATATTTTGCCCTAATGACTAACAATAGATGAATTAATTGAAGATAATCAACAATTAAGCCATGGAAAGCAAAATTGAACCGATTTTTTGTTTGACATTTGTTCCCTAATTTTTTTCTTCTTAATTCTTTCATGTGAAGTTGATTAGTTAGTGAAACTGTTTATATGGAGAAATATTTTAAGTAAATAAATATATTGTAAGGCAAGATAAAAATATATTTTGAAGCCACCTAACTATCGTCCAGTAAATAAAATAAAAATATTGTAAGGCAAAATTCATGTATATTTTGAAACAATGAAAATATTGTCATAGAAATAGCATACCTTATTTTTCTTCGAAGTTTACTCTAGTATGCCTTTTAGACGAAGCTTCCTAGAAGTTCCTTTCCTTCATGAGCAGCGCGGATCTAAAATGAACGATTATTTGCACCTTCGCATTCAGATGGTAATCTAATGTTTTGTAGGGTCTGGACGTTACTTCTACACTGTTGTCTTGCTTTTGTTACCACAGACCGATTCAAATGATTTTCCATCCACTCCATCAACAGAATCGGCCACCCTAGAAAATGTTTCACGTACACTATTGTTGATCATATCTATTTTGCCTTGGTGTACTGATTCTTCCTCCATTTCCACAAAATCTATGTATTAGGCACGATTCTTACACCGTTATTGATCAGGCATGTTTACATATTATTCCCCTAAATTCGAATAATTTACAACTACATGAAATATGACGATTTTCTCTCTGATATGATATCAAATATGTTTTCAGCTCTTCCTAGTCCGATCAATATGCTCTCGTACTTCATGTTTCGTAGCCAAATTCCCCGAATTGGTAAATGTAACTTCACAAGGCATCTTCTCAGTTAACTCTTTTTGGAATTCTTGAAATTTTTACGTTGTGTAAGTTGATTGAAAGTGCTTCTCTATTTCGTACTTTATAGCACAAGGGACCACCAGTGAGTAGGATCTTCAAACCTAAACAGCTATTCATACTACTAAACCTAGCTATAGCCTCTACACTTGCAACGACTACTAGAAGAAAAAAGGTATCTTCAAACCTAAATCTCCAGTAGCTAAGTCAGTTATTATTGATGTATCTCCATCTCATATTGAGCCAACCTTTGTAAATGCTGTTTTATAGGTTAAGGAATGGGAAGAATGCAATGGATGAGGAATTTTCTACTTTACAATGTAACCAAACACGGTCTCATATTTCACTCTCACCTTCATATAATATTTTATTGGTAATAAGTGAGTATTTAAACTCAAGCGACATGCTAATGGAACCATTTCCCATCACAAGGCTTGCATTGTCGCCAAAAGGGTTTTATCAAACTCCTGGAGTAGTTGTTTCGGAAACTTTTTGTCCCGTTGTTAAACACTACAAGAATATGAGACAACAACAACCGAAAATTTCATTGGTAATCTTATGATTTTCATTGGAATCAGCATTTACCATCAAAATTTTGCTGTTGGTAAATTCCATTGGTAAAACCCCCACTGGTAATTTTCTAGTGGAATATTTTTTCATTGGTAAATTACCAACGGAATAGTAACGGCATTTTTCTATTGAAATTTACTTACGGTATGCCTAGCAATGATCTCCCGACCTTTCTATACAAAGTGCATTGTTAGGACTATCTCAATCCACAAAGCTGATAGCTATATGATTCCCAATAGCAATATTCTTAAGAGACTAATTCTACAGCAAAGAGCTCCACTCAAACAAGTCATGCGATCAACTAATTAATAATAGAACTCGTTCTGGTCCTAAAAGTTATCTAGCCAATCCAAACAATAGATTTTGGATGAGTATAATAATCAACAAATAAGTCAGATTTTAGAAAAACTTAAGATACCAGAAAAGGAGACATAAATTTATCTAATCCAATATTTAATTTTAAACATACTAGACCAAGCATTCTGCACAAACTGTTAACAAATTCTTGGTAGTTATTATCAAGTTTCTATGCATTCATTACAATTTCCTTGTGTATGCTCATTAATCCTTTATTTGCGTGGTGGCTTAGTGATATATGAAATTCACTTTTCAATGCAATTTACTTACTCAACAAAGGCTAAAAATGACATAAATTGATTAGATTTATGTTTAGTATATATTAGTGCAAGTTAGCAAATTCCATTCTATGGAAGATAAACAAAACAATTTAAAGACTTAGTGATGTAATTCTAATCGTAGGCTAGACAATATTTGACAAAGTATTTAGAAAAAAATTAAGATGAGATACAAAATCAACAAACATTAAGACCTACCTAATGCAGGAGACAGTTCATTGTGGAATATGCATTCTAAAACATCACAATCCATATTAGATTCTCATTGTGAGTTAAGGAATCCATCCGTGCCTGACTTCCCTTTTTGTTTTTGACGTTTCAATATAAATATCATCAATACAGCAACTGACATATCCCGATTATTAACATGTGTTGTATATTTCGCGGGTTCGCCCCTCAATTTGGATCACACAAGCTTCCAAGAATCAGAAGTATTAAATGAATCAAAGCAGAAGAATAACGGTAAACAACACAACAATATGGTTTGCCATCCTAAAAGAGGGCCGGCAATTTACTTGGGCTAATCTACTGGTGAGGCTATGCCAATCAAGCCCCAATTCGACTAGAACCGCAACCAATCGAGAACGGAAATACACAGTACACACTCTGTTGAACAGAGATAGTAAACCCTAGAAAACAAATTACAAGGGACTGCCTTACTACAAGAACTCTCAACTCAAAAAAGGGAAGGTTAAACTCACAGGCAGAGATTAACCCACATTATGAATCGCCACCTTCAGATGGCAAACCCTAACCAACTAATAGAGAGAGAGAGAGAGAGAGAGAGAGAGAGAGAGAGAGAGAGAGCCGCTTATATGGAAGAGACACTAAAGATCTTACTCTTAAAGCCTAACCCTAACCCCTTTAAATGCCCCCTAAAAAACAGCTGTGATTAATCTTTGTAGATCAACGGCAGGAACTTTATATGATTCTCCATGGGCCGGACTTCAGACAATAGGCCTAGATTAAAATGGGCTGAGGTAGTTTTGGGTCACAGACACTACAAATCTCTACCTTGATCCTAAACTACTGCAGCAGCTGTATTGAAACCAGGCAACACTGAATTTTGAATTTACACTAAGTAAAAAAAAAAAAAAATATATATATATATATATATATATAGAAAAAAGCTTTTTGAAAGAGATACAGATTTACCCTTGGTTAATATTTAAAATAGCTAAACATGACTTAAACTTGGATAACGGGAACATTTCAGTACCCATATCTGCAGGGTTAAACTGTGAGGAGATCTTTTCCAACAATATCAATCCTTTGACACAAGATCTCTAATAAAATAAAGCCTCACATCAATGTGCTTAGTCCTGTCCTGAAACACAGGATTTTTGCACAACTCTATGGCTGACTGGCTATCTGAGTATACAACTACCTTTTCTAGGAAAGACTCTAACTCATAATTAAACCTTTCAAACACAAGGCTTCTTTGATAGCCTCAGTGATAGCAATGTATTTAGATTAAGTGGTAGACAAGGCCACAATATGCTGGAGTTGGGATTTCCAACTGACACATCTATTACACAATGTAAACACATAGGAAGTCACTGATTTCTTATTATCCCTATCAGCAGCATAATTGGCATCCACATAGCCTTTCAAGACTGTACCTTCATAACACTTACCATACTGTAAACCCACATTTGTAGTTCGTTTTCGATATTTCAGAAGCCATTTTAAGGCTTCCAAGTGTTGAGGCCCTGGGTTTGACATGTATCTACTTAGACAACTAACAGCATAGGCAATGTCAGGCCTAATACACACCATAAGATACATAACTGATCTAATAGCACTAAAGTAAGGAACATATTTCATATGAGCAACCTCATCATCAGACATGGGACATTGTTCCTTACTTAAAACAACAATGATTAGCTAAGGGAACAGTAACAGTTTTAGCATTCATCATGAAGAACCTCTTCAACACTTTCTCAATATAAGCCTTTTAATGGAGAAATAGAGTTGACTTTTTCCTATCTCTGAAAATAGACATGCCAAGAATTCTCTCGGCGTTACCCAATTCTTTCATTTCAAACTTAGAGTTCAAAGCCCTCTTCAAGTTGTTGATAGCATTAATAAATGAATTAAGTATAAGCATATCATCAATATACAGTAAGAGAAACATAGAAGCTTTTTCAGAGGGGTCAAATTTGAAATAAAGACAGTGATCATATTCACTCCTATTAAAGTTCAGAGCCATCATGAAAGAGTCAAATTTTTTATTCTATCGTCTAGGAGACTGTTTCAATCCATAAAAAGACTTAACAAGCAGGCACATAAAGTCAGGGTTATTTTTACTAATATATCCTGGTGGTTGATTCATAAAAATTTCCTCCTTAAAATCCTTGTGCAAAAAGGCAGCTTTCATATCAAGCTGTTCTAATTCCCAATTAAAATAGGCAACAAGAGAAAACATCAATCTAAGAGTGCAATACTTAACCACAGGTGAGAAAATTTCATTGAAGAGATCGCCCTCTTTTTGGGTAATGCCTTTGGCAACAAGCCTGACTTTAGACTTTACAGAACCAGCAGTTTCACCTTCCTTTACCTTATAAATCCACTTACAATCTACAATAGACTTATTTATAGGTCTAGGAACAAGCATCCAAGTTTTATTTTTCAGCAAGGAATCAATTTCATCATTGATAGCACTTTTCCAAGACTTAATATGGACACTGTTAACAGCTTCTTCATAGGTCATGCGCACTGTTAACAGCTTCATCATTGGTTTTTAGATCACACTCAGATAACTCTTCTAGCACATTACAAGATAGAACAACATAATCATAATTAATCAGTCAATCTCACATTAGGCTTATGATTTCTCCTAAACCTATCCCTAGCAAGCATATAATCAGACAAATTTTGCGAATTTTCAACATCATGCTATTCAAAGTATTCAATATCAGATTCACTATGTATATCAGAATCAGATAGAGGAACTTGCACCTCAGTAGGAATTTCTTCCACCTCAGTAGGAGTACCCTCTATCTCACTAGAAGGACCACACAAGAAATCATAATTTCCAGCAATCTTAGATAACGAAACTTTAATAGTGGTAAGAATAGACTCAAGCGAACGTGGCATGACAGATTCATCAAATCTAACATTTTTGCTTACAATTATTTTAATGCCAGTTTGACCCTTAATCCACAGTCTATACCCTTTAACCCCTTCCTTATAGCCCAAGAAAACACATTTCTGTGATCTGGGCTCTAATTCGTCACCTCTAGTATGAAGTATACAATACAACCAAATATTTTCAAGTAAGAGTAAGACACATGTTTACCGTGCCATATTTCATCAAGGACTTTATCTTCAAGAGCCATATAAGGAGTTTTATTCACAAGATAACAAACATTTTTCAAAGCTTTTCCCCAGAATGGTTTGGAAAGCCTAGAGGACCTTAACATACACCTGACTCTTTCTAAACGAGTCTTATTCATCCTCTCAGCAACTCCATTTTGCTGAAGGGTGTAAGGGACTGTTTGGTGTCTCTTGATCCCATTTTGTTTATAGATCGGAAAGCTTTTGTTACAAAATTCTAGGCCATTGTCAGTTCTTAAACATTTTAGTTTTCTGTCAGTTTGATTTTCAATCAGTACTTTCCACTCCTTAAACTTTTCAAAAGTTTTAGATTTTTATTTAAGAAAATACACCCAAACTTCCCTCGAAAAATCATCTGTAATGGACAGAAAATAAATGTTTCCCGCATGTGCGGGGACACTAGAAGGCCTCACAAAGCAGCATAGGCATAGTCCATGATAGCCTTAGACTTTTGAACAGTTGAAGAAAACTTATTTCTCATTTGTTTACCAAAAATACAAGTTTTATAGAATGGGATGTTTGAGACAATTGTTTTTCCCAAAAAACCATTTTTACTTAAGATTTTCAGTCCCCGTACACTGATGTGTGCTAGACTTCTGTGTCATAGTAGAGTGGCATCCTTTGAAGCAGTTTTCACTGCTGCAGGGTAATCTAACACTGATCTGGCAGCGCAGACATACAACTTCCTTAACTAGGGGCTCTAAAGACAAACTGATCATTTTTAGTTACATTTATACACCCACCACCAAAACCACCTCCAAAGCCATCAATTTCAAGACAAGCAACAGAAATTAAATTGTTTCCTAAATCAGGAGCATGTCTAACATCTTTGTAGGTATACATAAAACCGATCTCAAATTCTAAAGTAATATCACCAATGCCAGGCACTTTAGCAATCACATCATTTGCCATTATTACAGTGTCAGCTTCAACTTTGGAATAACTTTTGAACGTATGTTTTTGTGTGAAGTGAGATGATTAGTGCAACTAGAATCAAGCAGCCATTTAGACACATCATGTAGGTTTCAAACTTGATTCACATTAGAAGCAGATGAATGATCATCTAGAGTCACATAGACATCCATAGTATCAGATTTCACATTATTAGCTTGATCAGGAAATTTATCTAACTGTGCAAGTAAACCATTTATCTTGGTGCAATCTTTTATGTAGTGACCAGTTTGACCACGACCATAACATTTTCTTCCTTTGCTTTCATCTGTATTCTTGGGACTACTTTTCTTGATTTTCTTTTTATACTGTTGGTTGTCTTTTCCCTTTTTAGACTTACTATTCTTATTATTGTTTTTATTCTGATATTTGGCTTTAACCCTATATCATTCCCCCATGGACTTTTGTTCTTTCTCAATCTTTAGTTCAAGATCCTTACTCTTTAAGGCACCTATGACCACATCTAAGTCAACTTCTGATCCGCCACACTTGATAGTAGGATTAATCTTAAAACTAAAGAAGCTCTCATGCAGAAACATCTTGTTATTTAAATATTTTTCAAGATAGTTTTGTTCAAGAAGTTGCCATAACATATAAGCACTATTATGTTTACCAATTTTCCTAATAACAAAATCAGATAGATATAGAATAATAGAAGTATATGCAATACCATCCATAATCCTGCTGCCTCTGGACAACTGCACGTTACATCATAGTAGAACGTCCAAATAAAGGCAGTAAGTAGCCCTTTGTATAGGTTGGGCGCTAGCGCTTTATATTAGACTAATATAATATTAATTAAGACATAATATTAATTAAGGGCTTTTTCCTTATTATATTAGCAAAGTTGGGGTAAATATTATCAATAGCCCTGACAACTTTTTGTTGCACGAGAATGGCTCTCGTCTTTTGTTGCCAAATGGGAAAGTCCCCTTTCCCATTAAATGGCTCAAGATGAAAGGCAGTGGTAGCCATTTGCCACTAAGAAAGCAAGCAAGCAACACAAAATAAATGCAATATCACTTACTCCCTACACCTGAGTCCCAGGTTTTTGTGAGATTCATATGATCCCAGGTCAAGGGTTCTTTCGGTGTAGTGACAAATCTAGGTACATGATGAAAGTAATAATAATCAGGGAAAAGAAGATCTCAGTAACCGAAAAACAAGAAGCCAAGCATTCACTGTGAAGAACCAAAGAATGGACTAATTTCCAAGATATAGAATCAATCAATATTATAAGAACACATTATAACAGAAAGAACCTCCTTCCCACTGTATCCCTAAGAGGTTCACCACAAATACAGTAATCTAACCCCTTCCTAGAGAGTTACAAGAAGCCACTTACCTTATTGTGATGTAAATCATAGAATCCCCAAATCAAGTAACTTCAAACCTTGAACCAAATCGCCCAGACAATTAAAGCTCTGATACTAGTTGTTATATATCTCGTGGTTAGGCTCCTCAATTTGGATCACACAAATTCCCAATAATCAGAAGTATAAAATGAATCAAAGTGGAGAATAATAGTAAACAACCCCACGATATAGTTTGCCCTCCTAAAAGAGGGCCGACAGTTCACTTAAACAAGTTTGAGCTAATCTTCCGATCTGGCTTTGCCAACCAAACCCCAATTCCACTAGAATAGCAACCAATCAAGAACAGAAATACACAATACACACTCTTTCGAACAGAAGGTAAACGCTAGAAAATAAATTACAAAGGACCGCCTCACTACAAGAACTCTCCACTCAGAAAAGGGATAGTTAATCTCACATGCACAGCCTGTGAGATTAACCGAGATTATGAATCACCATCTTCAGACGACAAACCCTGACCAACTAACATAGAGAGAGAGAGAGAGCTGCCTATATGGAAGAGACGTTAAAGATCTTACTTTCAAAGCCTAACCCTAACCCCCTTTAAATACTCCCTAAAGAATGGCTTTGATTAATCTTTGTAGATCAATAGCAGAGACTTTACGTGATGCTTCATGTGCTGGACTTCAGACAATGGGCCTAGATTAAAATGGTTCGGTAGTTTTCGGTAGAGACATTACAATGTCAATTTGCTGCGGTTTATACAATTTTGACACAGGCAGACGATCAAGCCGTTATCATTCACAAATGGTCTTCCCATGTTTATAAACTTGGGCAAACCATTACGAAACTCAGGAGACCTTAACCGATTTCTTGCCTTCATCCAACTTTTATCAATCTCCATCTTTTATTAGCTACAAGAAAACATCGTACGCTTATTAAAACCAATCCCTTATTACTTGCAATAAAATATACAAATATTAGAAATTTTCTAGAGAAAGGAGAAGCTGATTATAACAAGAATCCTAAATATATGACAGATACCACTGAAACTAAAAAATATCCGTGCGAATCTTAAAGTCTAAAATTGGGAAGAACCGACCAATATTAGTTTTTTTTTTTAAATGGGGAACGGCATTTGTTATTCGTCACTTTTCATTTTTACATGATTAAGTTTCACTCTTAAGGTGTAAATTATTTGGTACTTCTTATCCTTCTTTTTTTAAAGCATAATTATTTCATTTTTACATGTATGAATTAATTTTTCCAAATTGGCAGGTAATTTTTACATTTGAGACAACTCTAGGTGTGTAAAAACAAAAAATGACCGAATTTTTTGCAGAGAAAAAAATATTTAAATTGTTAAATATATAAAAGAACAAACCAATATAGAACAACTTATTTCACTTTTTTACATGATATGCAATAATTTTAGATGAACAAAATAATGCCTCACACATAAATGAATATATCTAAGGAAAACTATATTGCATTATATATCATGAAAAGTGAAAATATAAAAGAAAAAATGTAAAAATAACTTACTAAATGAGAAAAAATTTTGGTCACTGTTCCACCTCCATTCTTTGCGCCGCGAAAAGAAATGAACCTAGATAAATGAAAAAAATTTGATGTAGAAAGAGCAGATAGGGCACATTTATGATTTTGGCTTTACCAGGGACAATGTCGTCCCTATAGGCTTTAGGTCGTGTCCGTAGAGCATGTACCAGAGATACGGGAGTAATTTAAGTGGAGTAGTTGGGCTGTATTTATGACTCAGGGTTTAGCTGCGACAATTATCGTCACTATAATTAAATATGTCATGGGAATACATCAATGTACAAAATTTGGTTTTGAAAGCTTTGAGTTCATTCTATACCGACAACCGTGTGAGTATACAATGACGACATTGATCGTCGCAGTAGATTTTATCCTATACGTGGGACATATGTCGTGGCTATAGGTAGATATCTACTATAGCGAGACAGTTTTTGTCCTTATTGCTTGCACTTATGCCCATGACATTTTTATCGTGTCCATACGTTATAAGATACTCAAAATGTGGATGTCATTTCTATAGGTTAAACATTACAACGATGATGTTTGTCTCTACCGTGACATTTTTCGTGGCTATAGATGCCAAGACATGGTGCTGATTTCTCCTACTCATAGTTAGAGTTGTAATGACAACAAAAGAGTCATGTGAAGACGTAATGATATTGTGGCGACTTGTTGAGTTATACCCATGACAAATGTCGTGGGTGTAGGTTGTGACCTCTATACCAATGACAAGTGCCATGTCACCGCTGTAGGCGTCAATATATAGGGACAACTAATATGTCATGGGTAAAAGTCACCGGTATAGACCCCATATTGTTTTAATGACATAAGGTATGAGTTGCATATCAAATTTTTAAAAGTATAACATACTGAGAATTGTGCAAAAAGCTATATTGCCTATCATTCAATATGACCTGCCAATTTGTCAAGCATATGAATACGTGTGTTTCCTAGTATTTTACAAACTCGTTAGGAATCTACAACTGAGTACACGTGTTTCATAGTATTTTATGGCCTTGTATGAATACGGTTGGTAATCCATTGGAGATATCGACTGAATTTTGGGCATCGGTAATCTTCCATTAGCGTTGCCACATACTCTTGTAGTTAAAACTGCTAAAATTAGGATAATTTTATTTCTTGCTATAACTTTTCAACGGCCTATTGGGCACATTGACATTAATAAGCTTTTCTTACTGGGGTTCTTCAAGAAGATGTTTATATGGAACAGCCAAAAGGGTATATTAATCATGTACAACCAAGTCATTTTTGCAAGCTCAACAAAACTTTATATAGGCTCAAACAAGCTCCATAAGCCCAATTGATAGACTTCGAAACACTCGTCTTTGTTAGGGTTTTCAAAATTCCAAGTCTGATAATTCCTTATTTTATCTTTGGTCTAGTACAAAAGTAATCTTATTCCTGATTTATGTTGCTGATATATTAATTACACTAAATGACTATTCTATAATTCGGACGTTTACTCATGATCTTCATTTCCAATTTGCTCTTAAAAAGCTAGAAGCTTTTCACTATTTTCTTGGCATTGAAGTGTTTCATGATGACGCTTGACTATATCTATATCCGTGATCTACATCAACATCTTGACTTGGAATATTTGAAACTAAACCATACTCTACACCTGCTGTTCATAACAAGACTCTTTCTACAATGCGGAGGAGAACTTATGTCCAATCTGTCTTTGTATCAAAGTGCTATTGGTGCACTTTAATGTCTAACATTCACCATGGCAAACATTGCATTCATTGTACATAAATTGGGTCAATTTTCCAATGTCCTACTATGGATCATTGGCAAACAGTTAAATGAGTTGTAAGGTATTTGAAAGGCTCTATATCTCATGATTTGCCTTGTCAACCAACTGATTAGTTGGAATTAATTGGTTTTTCTGATGCGCATTGGACATATGTTGCTCTGATGATCGAAGATCTGTTGCAATTATTGTGTTTATCTTGGTAATAAGTTGGCATCATGATCTTCTAAAAGCAACATGTAGTTGCTTGCTCCAGTACCAAGTCTCAATAATAAGTCTTCGCACATTTAGCACGTAACTCGAAGAATTTCAAAAATTTGAGATGTTATGTTGTCTTAAAATTATCTTTACAAAGTAGAAAATAACCAAAAAAAGGGGGAAAAAATCAAGCACAGAAAATTTTATTTGAAAATCTATAGTTACCTTGGCCGAAATAACTTTGAAATCTAACTAAACAATAAATAAAGATTCTTAAAATCCTAATAATATATAGTAGCCACCATTATTCACCGGCTCTAAGATTTGAAAGTGTTAGTTTTGAAAAAGAAATTATAAATATACTCAGTAGACTCTGGCCCATATTAATTAATCTAAACCACAAAAGAGTTCACATAAACATGTAACTTAAGTTCTTTAGATAAATATATAAATAATCTCTCCCATCATATGGTAAACGAAGATCTTTAATTCTCGTACATCGAGCAAGTCCTCTCATGCATATATCAAGTATTTTCATGTATAAAGCAAGTATTCTCATAAATTACACAATCACATACACATATATTCATTCATAATATAAACTAATTAATAATGCGCAATCTTTAAGAAATACATTTTTAGAAAATAAGAGTCTATCTGAACCTTTGTGTAAAATCTTCTTTCACATGAATCTTAGCACCATATATTTGAAAGCTTTTGAATAAATGATCATGTCGAGAAATAAATTGCATCATTGAAAACAATTTTTTTCACTCTCTATCTCTCTAAATTTTCGTCAGATGGATAGATGTAGCCTGGTCCCTTCCACCCGTATCATATTTATTTATACACATGACATAATTTGTGATTCCTAATAGAACAAGACTAAATCAAGTGGGTGATCAAGTTTCAACTAGCTTAGGAGTAATGTAATGCTTAATACTACTAAAATTAAGAATAAAATTTGATACCAATCGTTTCATAATACATGAATTAAATCAAGACGTATAGAAATTTCCAAAATAATAATAATAATTACTTAATATGTATTTATAACCATTGTACGTACTTATTCTTTAGATAATATATATTGGTCAAAGAAGATAAATAATTTACAAAAAATACTGTTCAGGAGATAATTGGATTACCTTGAATTCCAACTAGATGAATGCGAATAAGGTGTCCGTTAATTTAAGTGATGTCACGACCACATGTCACTAATTAGTAACTCAACATTTCGGGTCGTTACATAGCAGCTGAAATAACTTGGTTTAAGTCACTTCTTTCAAAGTTACAAATTTCTTTATTTCGCTGTCCAATTGCGTGGTGTGACAATATGGGAGTTGGATAATTAGCCAGTAATCACGTGTTCCATGCAAGAACAAAACATATCAAGAATGATATACACTTTATTCGTGATATGGTACAACAACGTACACTTGATTGATGTTCGTTATGTTCCTACTTGTGATCAAATTACAGATTAGTTCACCAAGGAAATATTGTCATCTCATTTTGAATTCTTCCTTCCGTACTTGATAAGAAAGTTGTTGCAACACATTCAGCACAAAATATTCTAAATTCAAAAATTTGATTCTATCCTAATGTTATGATTCTTTGTAATAGACTAGATTAGTTAGTGTGTATACATATGTGTGTGTGTGTAAGAAACTAGAATAGTTTGAATTTACTATTTATCTAATGTATCAAAGATTAGGAGATTATGTTCCTCTGTAAACTCTATATAAATGGAAGATAACACAAGAATTTTGTGTGTTCAATTTTACAACTTCTCTTATTTTCTTAAGTCTTGAGATCAGCAATACTGTGTTGCAGCTGCAGCAGCACAAAGCAATGGAGTCTTCCGTTGTTGCTCTCCAACACATAAGCGCGTGCCAAAGCAGGAAAAATAAAAATAAAAATAAAAATCTGACAATAGTCATTGCCTCAAGAATCAACTACCATGGTACTTTCAATTATTCAAAACCAGAATTCTCAGCCTTCAGCATCCAACTTAGCTGGTATATCATCTTTCATCCCTAGTGATGCTTCGATAATAGAGACAGGGGCAACACATCATGTTTGCCGTAGCTTGTCTGTCTTCACTTCCTTTGATACTTCGGTGAATACATCATTCTTGTACTTACTTGATGGTCACAAAGTTAAAATAGGCATAGATCAAGTTGGGTAATTACCGATGAAATCATTTGGCTGTCGTAAATTACCAATGGCTTTTTCCTACTGTCGGCAATTTCTAACGATTTTCTATGCTATCAGTAATTTTTAGCCGGTTTTTAGGCCGTCGAAAATCTTCAACAATTTACTTAGCCAAAAAATGCAATTGTTTGTAACAATGATATACCATTTTAATAAGTAATGTGATGAATGTGAGTGTTAAAATTTTATGAAATTTAATTTTCTGTAATTTGTTTTTTAAAATTACACTATGAGTTATATTTTACATATTTTACATTGATACATAAAATTACATATGTTTTCCCTTCAAAAAAAACTACATATGTTAAGCTTATAATATATCAAATAACATGTAATCCAAATTTCCTATTACCTAAAAGCTTTATGAGTAAAGTGAAATAAGGTTCTTAAAGAAAAAAATATATTGAAATAAATCCTTTAATGATACAAATGGTATTTTTTTCATTTCTTAATGTTTGAAAATAAAAAATATTTTGATATAAGTTACTTTTTTCGAAAAAAGATTAGATGTATGAAAATTCAAGAACTCATGTATGGAAATTTAAGTATCTTAATCACTATCATATAAAAATTGAATAGACAATTAAAATGATAATTTTTAAAATTTACAATTTGTAAATGACACTATAAAATTCTAATTATGTTTATAATTTCAAACTTTCAAATTTTTATGTAGCAAAAATTTAAAACAGTAAAGCATAGATAGATAGTGCATAGTGTTAACTATTTTATCTACTATATATAGATATATACACACAAAAAAACATATGTTATATTTTTACTTGTATTATTGGTTTAAATAAATTACTTATTTTTTAAATTGCAAAAACTATATAAATATATGTTAAATATATTAATGACAAACTTAGATCACAAAGAGCATCACTAGCCTAGCGGTTGGGACTTTGCCACCCACTGCTAGGTTAGAGGTTTGAATTCCCTTAAGTGCAAAAAGAGAAATGACATTGATTTATTATCTAGCCGGATCGGGTTGGGTTCGCGGGTACACTTGTGGGTTGGACGAACGGGTGAATGGGCTGAAACCGGAAAATATAATAATATTTATTATATTAATAAATTACCGACGGCTCCCGTTGCCGTCGGAAATTACCGACGTCAAAAAAAGGCCGTAGGTGATCACCAAAGGCAAAAAAAGGCCATCGATGATCACTGACGAGCCTATCACTAACGGAGTTCTCTGACTACCGTTCTTCATCGGTAACTTAAATTTCCGATGGAATTTGATCATTACCGACGGATTTTGACTGTCGGTGACGACGTGTTTTTTAGTAGTGCAAGACTCAGTTTACATCTACCTTACTTAATAGCATACACCACTTTAGTCCAAGATCAAAGGCTTGCGTTCTACTTAGTTTTCCTCTTGGTATGAAAGCATAAAAATTGTTGGATCTTCAAACAGGACACATTTTTATGTCAAGATATGTGATATTTCATGAGCGATCTTTTCCTTTTGCTGACTATATTCAACGAGCTTGGCCTTTCTCATCCCCGACCTGCTCATTTGTATTGTGATAACCTCGCCTCACTGCATATTGCCTCTAATCCTCTTTTCCGTGAACGAACTAAATACATTGACATTGATTGTCATATTGTTCGGGAAAAGCTCCAAGCTGGTGTCATCCAAACAATGCATGTAAGGAGCAAAGATCAGTTAGGACGAAATCTCTTCACCAAAGCTGTTCATCCTCCATTTCAGAGAACTTCCAGCCAAGATGGTAGTTATCAACATTTACCTCCCATCTTGAGGGGAAGCATTAAGTTCACAGAAATATTATATTTTGCGTTTTTTTTTTTTAAGTCCCTCTTGATTAGCTTGGCTTGTTTATTACTAATTGTCCAACTGTTATTAAGTAGGGTGAAGATTCCAGAAATGAACAAGATTTCTTTCACTTTCTAAATTCCCTCTTTGGTAAAAAGTCCAATTGGCTAAGATAAGATCCTCATATACCGACTCTGAGTTACTGAGTAGTGCTGAGTTTTTGAGATATTTATATTGGTTTGTGTATTTCTTTGAGTTGTGTTTCATTAAGATATAAATCTCTTTACATTTGTGCTATTTATAATGCAAATTGTACTTGAACTTAAGGCAAAAAAAAAAAAAGGGAATGTTCAAAAAATTATTATTATTTTGCAAACGGTCGAAAAATTATTTTATAAGTACCATGAAATAAGAACCTTTTTTCCATTAATTAAAAAAAAATTATTAGATCTTTTAATATGCATTGTACAAAATTTAACACGCATTAAACTTACATACCTCGATTCATTGAGGTGTTCAATGTACAAGCCAAGCATCTATGATTTCCATGTACTTCTAACTGAATCGTATTTTCAAAAGAAAAGGGGGGAAAAAAGAAGAAGAAATTTACACGATGTGGTATAAAATTCATTTCCGATAGGAAAAATTTCCAGTACTCCAAATACTAGAATCGATACTTCACGCAAATGAAAATAAGATAATTAGATATAAGATTCTAGCTAAACAAAAAATTGAATCCTCTATATCTATTTGTTAGTGTTTCATTTGTTTAGAATACTAAATTCAATACTTTCAAACTTTGTACAATGATTAATTTGTACTAGAAAAGAAAAATAAACAATGCCCATCACGCCACACCAATTGATACAAACGTATTCTAACTAGGCATGATTAATGCAAGGACAAATATAATGAGGTTCATGCCACCAACTCAGGCATGCTCATCTCTACATATACAATATTATTGGATGTATATAAACCACTCCTAAGTTACATATGTCAACTCGCCATTTGTTCAACTCACTCGACCCCTCATAGTGTTCTAGAAAGTGTAATGAGTCGAAATCAAACATAAGCTTAGGCACATCTAAACGCAATAATGTATGACTAGTTAAATTTAACAACACTAATATAGATATTCAAGTCCATAATTTAGGTTAATTCTAAATTAACCCCCCCGGGGGGCCTTTTGAAAGGAATTCTAAGTTGACTTTTAGTTACATAATTTATAGTTACTAGATTTTGTTAAAAGGTTATAAACTTTGTATGCAAGAGTTTTCTAAAAGTGCCCATATGCTCCCCATGGGGCTTCCAAATTTCTTTTAATTGAAATAGTGGAAAATTTTCAAAAACCTGGCGAAAATTCCCATCATGTGTGGCGTTCTAACATGAAATGTTTGCTTTTTAAGAATTTCCTGCTTCTTGTAGTTCTCTTTCATCAAAATCAGGAAACCATATTCAAGAACCTCAGCTTGGCTGTAATAAAAAACAGAAGCCTTCTAATTTTATTAATTAGAGAAAAATATATAATAATTAGGTAAATAGAAAAAGTGTAGTAGCAAATTGAACTTCTTTCAGAAGTTTGCAAAAATTTCATAAGCTTAGTATCATAATCACAATTAAAAGTTTTATAAGATGCAGCAACAAAACTCAAGAACTCAAGGGTCTTAAGCCTGAAATCGAATTTTCTTCTTCTATCTGGTAATCCAAGACACCGAAAAGCTCGTTAGTGGCGGTATCACAAATCTTCAGGAAATCATTGTTTGTAGTATTTTGCAACAGTGAATTTGAACTGCCTAAAAAAGCTTCAGCCTCCAACCCATTCATCCAAACATCGGACAAATTCTCCCACTGTGACTGATCAAATTCGATGTCATTTTTCTTTGACAGAGTGACAAAGTTTTCCTCACAATCGGGCTGAAAATTGGGCTGTGTTTGCTGTCGATGCAAGTTTTCTTGCAAAGAAGGGTGTGAGGAAGAATTTGAAGCTACTGAGGTTGACTCACCAGAATTTTTTCCAAAGAAAAGATGTGGGAAATTTAGTCGGGCTTTATTGCCTCTGAATCTGAAGGCTTCGCGATCATAGGCTAAAGCGGCTGCTTCGGCAGTATCAAAGGTTCCTAGCCAGAGTCGAGCTCTGTTTCGCGGCGGACGAATCTCTGCCACCCACTTGCCCCAGTGGCGTTGCCTCACTCCCCTGTAGAGTTTTGCTGTAGAATTCCGATCTATGAGAAAACTGATTGGGAAAATTATGGCCTAATGATCCCTTTGGCCGATCAAGCTCAAAAGAGATCATCTTCTGCTTCTGGTGGGATGGTGGTGATGAATGAAACCACGAAAACAGGGATGCTTCATATGGCTCGTCTAAGGCAAAAGGAAAAAGATCGGCTTCTTTGATGGCTGATTCAAGGAAATTTCCAAGTTTTCTTTTGAGGGCTGTAATTCTTCTTTTGATCTGATGCAAGATTTCTTGCAATGATTCAGATTGGATTCATGCAGATGAGTATCAGTGTTTTTCTGCATGTTTTCTGTGAATAACAATAATAATGAGTAATGTCAAAAAACAATAATAATGCAATAAAATGAAATTAGGCAGTGGGAATTTATATGAAGATTTCAACAAATGGAGTTGAATTTTGATAGTGAGAGTTGGGTAAAAGGCATGCTTGCTGACGCAAGATGAGGCATCCATTGAAACTCATGCTTGGGCTGGTGTCTGTATCAAATTATTTAAAAAAAAAAAAAAGGAAAAAAAAGGAATGTCTCCAAGGAAGAATATATGAGTTGTGCTATAAGAACATAAAGGGATACAAAAACTTAAAAAAAAATGACACATGACAACATTTTGTTTTCAACACATCACATCATCTTTACATCAATCTCAATTACATGAGCCACTTGTCATTTTGTTCAATCTTTTTGGTTTCTATTTTTGTCCATTTAGAATTATTCAGAATATATAGATTGTGGAAGTATAATATCTGTTAATTTCAGCCTTAGCTTTTCATTTAATCCTAGTTGATTTTGAATAACCAAGGATATTTTCTTCTTTTATTTTTTGTTCTTTTTCCCCTGAACTACTTTTTCCATCCGTGCGTTGCACGGGTTTAATTCAGTAGCAATATATAATAAATGTTATAAAGTTGAAGTACATATAATTGAATTTAAATAATTATGAAACTACAAAAATGTTGATTGAACAAAGCATTTGCAATAAAAGACGTTATTTTTTGTTTAAGTATTACAAATTTTAAAACGCTTTTTTTATAAATGACATTTTTCGATTTGTTTATCAGCTTTACGTGGAAGTCATTTCCGATGCTAGCAAGTTATGCTTAATTATTAAGGCCTAAAAGTGAAATCCTTTGTTTTTCTATATTCCTTTATATATATTTTTTAATTTTTCATTTGCCTTCTTTTTGGCTCACATTTTTTATTTGCTTTTAATCTATTGAAATGCGATCTAAATTGATTAGAAAAAAATAAAACTATACAAACCTATACCTTTTTTCCCCCTTCAATTGCTTAATTTAAGCAAATATGACTTAAAGCATGTTAAATGTTAAACAACATCTAAGCATCTCTTGTATTTATTAATAGTTCATCTAAGTTGTAAAATTACTGAAACATATTAATAGAATACACAACATTATTCTTTTTGGGTCAAGCATTTATACAATTTAAACAAATAAGATGTAAACTAAACTAATTGCAAACCAATAACTAAAACATCTTATTTACCACAACATACTAATATTAAACTACAAGAATTCATTTTATTAGAGGACATTCTAAGTTAAAAATTATAATATATGCAAATAAGCATTTATTGTTTAAGTCAAATCACTTATTATTAGAAGCAAAATAGTCATTCATTATCAAAATAAATTAATAGGGCCATGTCGAGAAAATAACCCTTACAATGTTAAACAAACTAAGTCCAATTTCGATAATTGATTAATGAGTAACTCGAAAAATATTAATTAGTTACCAAAAAATATTAATAGTCAAGTGGATAAAATTACTTTCTTTTATAGAAAGTGGATAAAATTACTTTAGAAAGTATCAAAATAATTAATTAATGAAAATTATTAAAACAAAATCGATCACATATTGATCCAAAGAATACAAATATTATTTTCTTTAAGCAACTAATTACTTTGTAAATATATCGACCGAGGATTAATATAGGTACACTATGGAAATAAAAAGATCTGATATAAACTAAACCAAGACGTATTCATGGAAACACGTATCCAAACATGTATAAACATAAAAAATAAAAAAAAAAGAAAAAAGAAAGAAAGAAAGAAAATTTTGCAGGAAATATAAGAAACTAAATTAAAAATTTTTCTTAAAGATTAAAACATATGACAATGTAGTAACTGTTCTGATTTCCAAGCCCCATGATGCTATAAAAAATTGACAGAAAGTCATAATATTTTTTTTTTGTGCAAACAATTGAAAGTCCTAATTCATGTTGCATTGGAAGTGACAAATTAAAAAAAGAAAATAAAAAGATAGTGGGTAGTCACAGAAAAAGAAAGTGGATAGTTACAGAAAGATGGGTAGTTATAAAAAATAAAACCGAATGTGAAAAATAAGAAAAAAACGCAAAAAAAAAAGGATTCTTATTCTAGAATCATGTCGAAGGCGTGAAGAAGATTTTATTTACTTCTATTTCTAGTATATTACAAGAATTCTCATCCGTGCGCACGGGATCTAAAAGAAATAATAACAATAGTAGTTTTAGGGAGACATATTTATCTGGTATGAAAATGTGACATGTTTAGCTGTCAACCATATATTTAATGACCGTGGGCCTTCAAATTCACCACCTGCATATAACAACCAATTCACGTTTACCAACTAATAAATATCAGTTATTTATATCAGATAAACATGTCTACTTAGAATTACTCTAATAACAAATGTCAATAAATTATTTTACAAAAATTTAATAAATTATTAATACAGTCAGTTGAGTCATATGTTAGCATTATGAGATACAAGTTTTTAGAACTATTCTATCATATTTAGATTTATTTATTTATTTGTTGGTAACACTTTTTTCACCAGTTAATTTTTTCATACAGTGCGTATAGGAGACGAGAGGGGAACTGATATCAGTTATTCATATCAAATAAATATTTCTCCTTATAGTTACTCTAATAATAAATATCAATAAATTTTATACAAAAATTTAATATAAATTATTAATACAGCCAGTTAAGTCATATTAATATTATGAAACATAAGTTTTTATAACCATTCTATTATATTTGAATTTATTTGTCAGTAATACTTTTTGTACTGTTTAATTCTTCTTTTTTTTGATGCAGTGGGTATAGAGGAGGGGAGAGGGGGCATGTTTTAATCTAGGACCTCCTGTCTAGAATGTGAAAAATATAACTGCCATAGCACTTGTTTGAATTACAACACCAGTTAATTATAAATATATAAACTAAAATTAATAGAGGTAATTCAATAAAAGTAAAATGTTTAGTAAAAATTATTGAACAACTATTACAGTGCAACCGTATCAATATTCGGTCTATCTCTCAAATAAATAATCCAACTCTAAATACGGTAACATTTAAATTATCAAAAAGTTCTCATTTAATTATAGAATCGACAAATTAGAATACTATAATTTTTAAAAAAAATCAAGTAATTATTGCACTACAATAACTATATAAAACTTTCTTAAAAAATTAATAAAAATTAAAATTTACAATTAATGTTACAGATTTTTAGAAATTTATTAGTTTAGAGACGTGCTATACTTGAGTTTTCGAATCATAAAAATTACTATATGCTTTTTTTTGAAATAGAACTCTCAATTAATTTAGTGTTCGATTTGATAAGTGACATATCCCTAATTCAAAATACTTGGCTAAAGAAACCACTGTGAATTAATGATCAAATTTGGGTTAATAAAGGAAAAAGTGAATATTATTTAAAATATAACAATCTTAAAAAAAAAAGATAAAAATAAAAATACAAAAAAAGAATTAAATGATATCACCAAAAATATTATAGAACTAGAAATTTTATAGAGCCAGAAACCTTAAAGAGCTATAAAAAGAGCGGGAAAAACCGCCATTCTCTTATATATATATATATATATATATAGATAGATTATAGATAACTAATTAAATACATATATATATATATTTGTGTTTCAAAGAATAAGTGGTATATTGATTAGATATTCATGTTTCGAACAAACAAGAGGTACCTGAGTTTGGATCACACGTCAGGCATTTGAATTGTCGATATCTAAGTAATTAAATCATAGTTAAGTAATAATTAATTAATCAAAAGTCAAAACCAAACTTTTCTAACCTATGTCCAACACTGGCTTTTCTGAACTAAGTACAGAAATCATTTTCAAGAAATTAAAACGCAAGTTCATATGTAGTTTCCAAATCTCAAAAGATCTTTTGACATTTTAGAAGCAACATTAAATTTAACTCCCACTAGCTAGCGCTTTGTTTCGATTTCAAAGTATTACTACCCCCGTCCCCATGACATATATGCCTTTTTACCCATCCCATAAAGATATGCCACTTTTTTCAAGAAAAAAATTGTTAATTGAAGTTTTATATACCCATATTTAATGTGCATTGTTATTAATGAAATAAAATTATTGAAGAGAAATAATTTATAAATGAAAGGCCATATTAGGAGAATGCTTCTAAACTTTATTTTTCCAATAGCATTAATTGTACATTTCTTAATTTGTATGAAAATAAGAACATGTCTATCTTTGTTGGGCAGAGCCACAGAGGGAGTATAATCTATACTAAAACGAGTGAATATATATTAATATGATTGTTTTGATCTATTTTTATTTTAATACTATATAAAATAGAAAATAGAAAATAGAAATATAATTATGCTAACAAGCTAGATTATTTGTTCAGGTATGTATAGGACTAATAAATAACTTATTAGAAGGCAGTCTAGGAAAGTTGAAATAAATATACACTTCCACAAAAATAATTCACCTTCAATTTTACACAACTTAAAGAATTGTAAATATTAGTAATGTAGAATTTTTATTTTTTTATTTTTTTGAGTATTACTGGGGATGTAAGGAATGATAATTGAACTCTCGTAAAATGTGTGAAAGCACACTTCAGATACCATTAGACCACACGAGTCTTGACATCCTTGTAAGTAAAGCACACTTCATACCATTAGACCACACGAGCCTTGACATTCTCGTAAGTAAAGCACAACATTGTTATATTATTATTTTTCAACCGAAATTCACGCTTCTTATGATTTCTTATTAACAATACATGTTAAAACTTAAGAAATAACCATATTTTCACAAGAAAAATCGATCTATAATTTGTACAACTTAATTTTAAAAAAAGAATAATAATGGACAGTGTTTTTGTTCAAGGTCGATGGAGTACAAGTTTTACGGAGTCACTTAATTAGACTTATTCAAAAGTTTTGAAACTTATTAGTGATGCTTTGACATATCCAAAGACACATGAAAGATAGTTTGTCCCGTGAGAGTGCCATTGGGTTTTTAACCTTAAATTGTCCCTTTGGAAAGTGTCAAAAATTTATGGCTCTTAATCTCTTTTAAAAGTCAATATATATATATATATTGATTTTTATTAATTTCTAAGTTGAGTCTTGAGTCGATTCCGACGAACTAATTGGTTTGCTTCAACATCTAAATTCAAATAAATTGACAAATTTTGTAAAAACTTATGCTTTAAGGAATATGTTTGAGTGTACAGAAAGTAAGAAAACTAAGAATACAAGCAACTAGGTAGGCGTAATTTGCATTAAATGTAAACAATGCATGCCCGACATTGCTAGTCAGAGCATCTCCAATGGATAGTGCGGATAGCGTAACATTTAATTAATTATAAATGACGAAAGTTAGAAAAAAGATATAATTATATACTACCTTCGTCTCAAAAAAAAAGGTCCAGTTTTCGTTTTTCGTCCATCTTAAAATTTGGTCCAGTTCTCCTTTTAAAAATTAGTTGAAATATTAGTTCTCTTAAAGCATCTACATTAGTGTTGTTAAATTTAACTATCCACGTAAGCAAAAAGTGTAATTTAAATAGTCGTTAAATGTCACATATGTAAGTTAAATTTAACAACTAGTATAGCGCAACATTGGATGTGTAAAATAAAATTATTAAAATTGGCTCAAATCTAAATAGGCTTCATTATTTTCAAAAATTAATTGTCAAACTTTATTAAATAAATAAAAAAATATTTTTTTTTTCAAAAACATTAAATTCTAGCAAAATGTTAAAATTGTTGTTAAAGCTAATTATAACAAAGTTAACAACCCACCAAAAATTGTTATTTAACAAATTTTTTAACATCACCAGTATAGGTACTCTTTTAAGTTATGTTGTTAACTAACAATTTTACTAACAACCTAGTTTAATGCTACCAATGTGGATGCTCTTATATGCCCATATTCAATGTGTATAGTTATTAAAAAATAGAATTATTAAAGTGAAATAATAATTAACAAATAACAGGGTATAATAAAAAAACGATAAAATCTATACTTTTCCAATACAATTAAATGAATTTTTCTTAATTTATATGAAAAAGATTAAGATCATCTTTTTAAAACTAAAGTAGCAATATTTGTGTGTGTGAGAGAGAGAGAGAGAGAGAGAGAGTATTGATCCAATATATATATTTATAATACTAATTAAGTGATGGGTTAATATTCCCGCCTAAAACTGACATCCTAAGGGAAGTAGGAATTTGATGTTATGATGATGTCAAGCTAATGTCGCTGATATCTAATTTATTTTTCTTTTCTTATTTTCATTCACCATAATAATAATCTATAAATTTATAATACTAACTAAGTGATGGGTTAATTTTCCCACCTAAAACTGACATACTAAGAGAAGTAGGAATCTGATGTCATAATGATGTCAAACTGACGTAGCTGATATCTCATTTATTTTTTTTATTTTCGTTCACCCTAATAATAATCGGATAATACTAATTAAGTGGTGGATTAATTTTTTTATTTTGCTTAGTAATTTTGACTAATCTATTTATCTGCTCACCTTAATTTTTTTCAAATTTTCAGAATTTTGTTTATTACATCTTTTAATTTTGCATAGTAATTTTTAATCATCTCTCAATTGTTGAGAAGGAACTTTTGGCCTTTAGAGATACTTTAGATTTCAATTAACCAAGTAAGTGTCTCAATCAAATTCTTAATTATCTCTTTCCTGCGTTTAACTGGGTAAGTGTATCAATCAAATTCGTTATTATATCTTTCCTTTTATATTTGAATAATCAAAGTAACCTTCAGGGCGCCTAATCAGGTAAGTATACAAACAGCGATATATATTTGTTAGCAATCAATCAATTAACATAAAATATCAATTTTGGAAGTAGTTACGCATATTTTTCTTTTAGTTAATTTTTAGTTCGAGTGATCTGGTTGATGAATATATATCACTTTTATTTTTTATCGTTTACTTAATTGTTTGCTTTAGTTTGTTTTAGAGATGTATATGTGTATACCGTGCAACGCACAGGTCAATTAGCTAGTTTGTATAATAAAAACCATGACTATTGATTCTATATATTTCTTGAAAATTAGTAGGCACAACCTTTGTTCTGAAATTGATTTTTATGTAAAGATTTGACTTTAGTTGTTGGAATATACACCTTCTTGGACACTTTCTTCATTTTCTCTTGATTTTTGCTACATTTTTGCTATTGTTTGCTTCAATTTTAGTTCAAAAATTTTGATATCATTGGGGAGTTTTTTGATAAAGTGAAGATGAATTGATCTTAGTTGTTGGAATATACCCCTTCTTAGGACACTTCTTCATTTTCTCTTGATTTTTATTACTTCAAATAGTGTTTTCCCACTCTAAATGTTGACAAGCATATGATAAATAACATCAATGGTCAAATGGAGACGCCAACCACAAAATTTTTTTGCCATATAGAAAACTATAAAACAGTAATTTCTTTTTTGCATTAGATCTTAGGACCCGGGAATCTACAAGCTTCTTTAGTACCATCAATTTTTTCCTCTTATTTTTTAAGCCACCACCATGGTGAGAAATTTATTAAATATTAAACCAAAATGTACAACTATTAAAATGTGGAATACCATGACTATTATGTGGCCTAATGTGAGACCTCAGATTAAGACCAAATTAAACACGCGTCTGTGGCCTAATGTGGTTATGGCAAGGGAATAGAAGTGGAAGTATATCTTCTGTCAAATGTTGGATGTTTATAAGTTTATGTATTCTTCACTGTCTTCGCGTGATTCATTTTTCACTTTAATTTTATGGTTTGTTCTTGAAATATGAAACAATCATATGCATATGCCATGTTGCAATTGGTAAATAATTTAATCCATGGCAAGGATGAAGAAACTGGAACTTAGTGAAATAGAATCAAAAGCTAGGTAATGCTCCTCAAATGGAGACACAACAAAGGCTATGTTGTTGTGTAATGGCTCATTTCCAAGTCACAGTCTTGGCATCATACTTTTGAGCACGATGAAGCTTATCTCTGAGATGTTGAAGAGAATGATGAGAAAATTTTGGTGAAAATGAGTAGAATGTCTAAGTCATGGGTAGGGATTGGCATCGGGTTGGTCGAGTCGGGTTGGTCGGAACCCCGAGACCGACCCAACTTAAGTCGGTTTGCTGATTTTTCAACCCAAAACCGGCCCGATGGGCCAGTAGTGTACCCGACCGAAACCGACCCGACCAGAATGGGTAGGTTTATGGGTTGCATTTTTGTTTTTTTGTTAACTTAAAATTCGGCCCAATTGTTTTAGGCTCAATATTAGGCCTATTTGTATTTCTATTATGACTTTATGATATTTGGGTTAGGGTTTCACTTTCAAAGAACAGATATAGAGAGGAAGGGGGAGAGAGAGGGACGACGGCAAAGAGAGAGTGAGATGGCGAGGTAGAGAGAGAGCGGAGGGGGAGGCTTCAACGGCGGCGAAGCATAGCAGCAGCAACGACGTTCGGTGGAGTCAAGAGCAAAGGGTAATTGCGCAGGTGCATATGATCAGCGGCGGATTGAAAAAGGCAGCAGCTGTGGCGGTCCAATGGAAGAGAGGAGATGATCAATGGCGACGGTCGAAATTTGGATGAGGGTGTTATTAGGGTTTCCAAATGCAGATTTTGTTTGATTTTGAGTTGAAATTTGGTATTTTGAATCTTTGATATTGTGTTTCAAACTTGGATTTTGAATTGTGAGTGGAACTATGGAAGGTTGTAAATCGGAACCATTGGATCCAGAGGCATTCAGGGAGAAATGAGAAGAGGTGGATGTTCATAAGAGAAGTAATTGTAGTTTGAAAATCCTTGCAACATTGATGTTTATTACTGGACGTGGTGCATTGGGAGCTTTCAATGCATTGCTTTTGTGGACTATATTTGAAAGTAGAGTAGATGCCCGGGTGTTCCACATGAATTTGATATGCAAAGTTGTAATTTGTGAAGTCGTTTCAAATTGGACGCTGGACTCTACTGTTTTCACTTTTTAAGAAAAAGATAAAAAATTAAAAAAAATTCGGTTTACCAGTTCAAACCAGTTTAAACCGGTTTAACAGGGTTGAACCGGTTTTTGATGTCTAAACCCGCGGACTGAACTGGACCAACTCGGTTCAGCCACTCACAACCCAAGAACCGAACCGCAAAGTACAAAAATCGACCCAAATTGAACAGAACTGGTTCGGTTTGGTTCGGGTTACTGATTTGGTGGTTTTTATGGCCAAACTATTCATGGGTGGATATTTATCATGTAATTTTTTATTAGAACAATTATTTTTCCCTAATTCATGGGGCATTTATGCGTAATTTTTCATTTGAACAATTATATTTCTCTAACTCATGGTACATTTATCATGTAATTTTCCATTAGAACAGCTATGTTTTCTCTATACAGAACAATAATACATGTTGACTTTGTTTAATTCGAACATGAAACAAAGAATTGTCTCCCTTTAAAAAAAAAGGAAAAAAGAAAAGAAAAGAAAGGAGAAAAAAGAATCGTAAAATTTAATTCTTACAATCCATGTGACTCAGTGAGAAGGTATTTTTGAGCTGAAAATTTTGTACCCAAAAATTTTTTGCAAATTTTATATTGGTTTTGTTGAGTTTACAAACATTTGTTATTTCTCTTGCATCGCATAGGTGACACCACTAGTTGATCTTAAAACTAGCAAAGACGTACCACATGATTATGTGGATATTCAATTAATTAGGTTTTTCAGATCCAATTAACTTTATAAGCTCGAAGTGCATGATTGAATGAATAGATGACGAAAAACCGAGCATTCAGTATTCATATTGTCTTTGATTTGTAAAAGTTTAACATAATGTTATAATATATACTAGTTATTTCACCCGTGCATTGTATAAGATGAGATCGGAAGAGCCAGATAATATAATTAATTTAAGAGGATTAAACATGATTGTATAAAAAAGATTTTAAGTCATAATATTTGATCATTTGATTAGTGTGTAAAAAAAAACATAGGTGTCACCTATAGTATGATATATTTCATTATTGAAGATAAAAATTGTTCTACACCAAAAAAAAAAAAGGAAAACGATGAAAAAATTATTTGGAGTTTGTATTAGGTTGCACAGGTGAATTTTAAAATTTGTATTAGGCTGCCAGTGTATAACGCATGAAAAAATATGTTACATCATCAATTCTTTTTACTAATAACTAATGTGTGACTATCTTTCTATGCCGAAAGTCACATTGTCAATGACTTGAAAAATAGAATAAAATTTAAATCTTTTTTAATGAAAAATCTATACGAGAATTCAATTATAATGTCCAAAAGTCACTTATTGCACTTTTATTATGGAGTTTTGCTAATTATTTAGCAATTTTATAAATTTTAGCATTTATTATTTAAGTTTTTAATTAAAACCAGTTCATCCTCGATTTGACCTGATTCGACCTTTCAAACGTTGAACCGTTAGCTTTCCCAATTCGATGATCTGATTTTCTGAATATTGGCGAATAATGGAACCAACCCAGAAAGCAATATGACGGTATGAGATAAATAGGTATAAGGAAATACGATTTATCAGTTCACAGCAAATTTTTTTTCCAATAATGATCAATTAAACTTTTGAACTTCTTAGAAACTCAAGGCTCATAAGCTAAGGCCCTATTATGAATAACCATTCTCTAAATTTCTTTATATAGGCATACATCCTTCATTCTTTTCACTAAATAATCCATGTGAGCTTCCCTTTCTATGTCTAAAGTCACATTTTCAATAGCTCTAAAAAAAGAAACAAAATTTCAATATTTTTAATGACAAATCCGTATGAATGATTTTACAATATGATAAATTCTAGCATTTATTTATTAAGTTTATGATTAAAACCGCATATACTTGATTTGATCTTTTGAACCTTGAACTGTTAACTTTTCCAGTTTGATGACTGACCCTTTTTTTTTAACATTAGCGAGTACTGGAACCAATCCAGAAAGAATCTGGCAATGTGAGATAAATGCAGATATAGTTCACTGATTCACAATAAACATTTTTTAGTAATGACCCATTAAAACTTTAAACTTTTTGGAAACTCAAGGCACACAAGCTAAGGTTCTATTATGTATAACCATTCTCTAAGTAGCTTAATATAGGCATACATCATCAATTCTTTTCACTAAATAACTAATGTGAGACTCCCTTGCTATGTTCAAATTCATATGTTCAATGTTGAATGACCCTTAAAAAAGGAATAAAATCTTAACCTTCAAAGTCATATGTTCAATGTTGAATGACCCTTAAAAAAGGAATAAAATCTTAACCTTTTTTTAATGACAAATCAATGTGGGAATTCAATTATAATGGAATCAATCCGAAAAGCAATATGATAGTGCGAGATAAACATGATACGATTTACTGGTTCACAAGAAACTGTTTTCAATAGCCATTCATTAAAATTTTGAGCTTCCAAAATTTTGTACTTTTTGGAAGCTCAAGGGCCATAAACTAGGGCCCTATTATAAATAATCATTCTCCAAGTAACTTAATAATATAGTTATACATTCTCATTTTTTTACTAAATAACTAATGTGGGATTTCATTTCTATACCTAAAGTCACATTTTTAATGACTCTTAAAAAAAGAATAAATTTTCAATTTTTTAAAATGAAAATCTATGTTAGAATTCAATTATAATATTCAAAAGTCACTTAATTACACTTTTATTGAGTTTTGCTAATTATTTGACAATTTTATAAATTTTAGAATTTATTTTTTAAGTTTTTTATTAAAAACGGTTCGACCTTCATTCAACCCAATTCAATCCTTTGAACTTTGAACCGTTAGTTTTTTTTTTTAAAAAAATTAATTTTTTCCAAATATTTAATTAATACCAGTTCAATGACCTTGAACCGTTAGTTTTTTCAATTCGATGACAAGTCCGATTTTCAGAACACTGGCATATACTGGTACTAATCTAGAAGCAATCAAATTGTGCGAGGTAAATTAAAACTAGAAATTAAGAAAATCAATCGAAAATAAAACTGTTCGAGGTAAGGAATGGAAAGTTTAAATGTAGAGTGAAAGAGATTTGAAAAATCTTAGATAGAATAAGTTCTATCAAAGGAATAAATGAAAATCTCGATAACAAAACATAAATATTTGTGGATAAAATGGAATCTGATTTGGTGATTGGGATTAAAAACTGGAAAATGTGGTGATAAAAATAAGTTAAATCAAATATATCTATAAATAATATAACATAAAATAAAAATTAAAAACCTATAATAAAATGAATGGTTAAGATTGTAAGATAAAGCGAATGGCCAAGATGATTTAACTTGATTTAGTAAGTGAAAATGGGCGGGAAACGGTAGAAAGGAAATGATTATGCTTTTTTGTGTGTACTAGTTTTATACCTGTGCTTTGCACGGAATAAAATAATTAGCAAGAAAAAATGCGTAGTAGTTTGAAAAACTAAATAATCATATAATTTTATTGCGTATTGTTCACTCATATACATATTTTACTAATATATATAAACAGAATCAAATTAAAACACGTATTATTTTCACTTGGTACAAGTTAATTAAATTGTCATTTATAGAACAATATTCTTAAGTAATGAAAACAAGAATGGAGAATTTTTTAACACAAAATTAATTTCATGCAGAGCATGGAAATTAAGAAACTATGGAAAAGAGTGCATATGAAACTTATATAACTCCAGAATTACCCTACACCTACATTATGTTAGCTGATGTATATTAGGGTGTAGATGATCGCAATAAATTCTTTTCCACATTCATTCTCCACCACATATTTTTAGAAAAATTATTTTTCGCATTTCCTCATACATTCTCTAAAGAAATTATTATTTCATTAATTTATTCTAAAAAATTTAAAGTATACGCTCTCCTATTACAAAAGACCCAGTGAAAGCAGCACTACAACAATAGATAAATTCTATATGATTTACCCTTAACATTAATTTTTAGCCACTTTTTGCTCTAAAAAGAATTAAGAAAATTTTTTATTTTTATTCTAAATCATCATCATCATCAAATATTTTTTTTGCGAAACTATCAAATATTATTACAATTGTATTCCCTCAACTTAAATTTTTGTTCTAAAAGAATTTTTTATTTTTGTTCTAAATCATCATCACCATCAAATATTATTACTATTGTATCCCCTCAACTTAAACTTTTACCAATATATATTTTTTTCAAACAAATAAATTAAATAATAATGTACTAAACATATGGTCATAAGTTTTATAGCTAATGGTTTATAATATTGAATTAAAGTAAAAGTTATGATACTGATTTAATTTAATTTTATTATTATACCATCAACCTTACGAGTAGGCACTTAGTCGAAATGAGAAGAAAAACCTAATAGCCTAATACTTGAAATTTGTCTATCAACTGTTAGAATTTTAAAGAAATATTAAATCTTTAAACATATCTTAAAAACTAATAGAATAAATATAGGAAATACTAATAGATAACAAATAACATATTATATATAAAATAAAAATATATATATAATTTGTTCTATTAATATAAAATAAAATAATAGTAAAATGCAATTAGTAGATAACACTAATGGATTATTATATTATTAATAATAAATAAATAAAATAAGCATATAAAAGTAGGAAAGTTGTTTTGACGGGAAAACCTACATATGACAACTATCTTACTTTAATATATATATATATATATAAGATAATAAAAATAAAAATAATATAGATATAGATATAGAATGTGCCTCCGTTGTTAGGCAATGGTGCATTATTTTCAAAGTAGCCTACGATATAGGACTCATCAAGTAATCTTGCAACTTGTGTTCAGTCTAGATATTTTAGTTTTGAAAATTGGTTTTGTAAAAATAGAATTTTTTGGAAAATGTGTAGTTAAAAAATAATATTAAAAAAATATCTTTTAAATTAAGAATATGCAATTGAGAATGAATGTTGAAGATTACTTGGGTCTTGGAGAAACAAATTTCTATATGAGCCCTAAATAAATAAATGTTGTTATATTGGATCTTTTAATGTTATTACCATCAATTATGTAATATTCCAGAAATAAATAGAGAAGTGTCATGAAAGTGAATAGTAATAGAGGGTGTGATATCATTAAGTTTTACTAATTGTATTACTAAAATAAAAGGCATGCAACATTATGACAATGGTCGGCGGTCCGGCTATGAAAACATCACCTCTCCCCTTACAGAGCTCAAACTGCCACGTGGTTGCACAACATCAACCCCCAATGTTGTGCAGCCACGTGGCAGTTTGAGCTCCGTAAGGGGAGAAACCCCCAACCCCCAATGTTGTGCAGCCACATGGCAGTTTGAGCTCCGTAAAGGGAGATGTGATGTTTCCTTAGAAAATTTCCAATGGTTGGTTAAAATGTCACTCTCAAAATCCAACAATCTTAATTTTATCACACCTCTAATAATAATCTAGTGACAATACTAGATAGTTTGGAAGTTAGATTATAGCTCAAATATATATTCATTTTAAATACTGTAAATTAGACTCTTCAAAAAAAAAATTGTAAATTAGAGTTGAAACAATATCAGTAATTTAGTCCATCCAGATGTTTCATGAGATCTATAAATATTAAATAATTTTGTACTATTTATTTTCTAGCATTCCCGCTCATTTTATTTCTGTTTCAAAACCAAAATGGAAGGCTAACTTGCGTTCAACCAATGTTAATGTTTCTATTAATTTCAAGATAAAAATAGAATGGATGAAAATGAATGGTGGAAAATTTGTGTAGATTTTCAGAACGACGACAAACCTCTCTATTAGTTTACCAGTTAATTCATCGGTTGTTAGAAAGACATTTGGTGTAGAGAAATTGGAGGGTAAAACTGTCAATTAAAAATTTTAGATTGTCTGCAATTTAAATTTTTGGAGGGTAAAATTATAAACCGATGAGCTTACTAGTGAACTGATAGGGACGTGTATCATTACTTGACTTTTTATCTATGTCTATATATCTATATATATATATATATATATATATTTTCAAATAGAAAATGTTTGTTAACATGGACAAACAAGATTTGATAATCCAAAAAATACATTAGTGTTATACAATGACCACTACTACTACCACCCGCTATATGCTTCAAATTAATTTGTAAGCAAACTATAAGTTTCGTTTCTTGAAGTCCATTCAAAACTGAAGCTACACATTGGTTAGCTTGGTTAGTGGGATTAGCTTGGTTAGGCTTGAAGTTGGTAATCATTTGGTTGTGAGCTTCACTAATTCCATAAATCAGACTTATATATTGAACTAAGATTAATGTCATGGCCCCGGGGCACAACTGAAGTGGCAAAGGAGGTGAGAGGTGATTACATAGCTACAGGGCTGGACCTGTGTTCAATCGGGCTCTAAGCGAATTTCTAAAAATGGGCCCCCCACAGCGTGTCTTTTTTATTTAAATATTTAGCTAAATTAGAGCAGAAAAATCAACGATACTAACTATTATTCAATAATAAAAACGAAATAACTAGTTTATTGAACAACAAGAAGAAAGGTAGACAACACTTTACCGATCAAGAAACTCGCAAGTGTCAACTTCTAATCTGAATGAGAAAACGAACATGACCGACGCTAGAACTTGGAAGGCTAAAGGAATGAACTTGAGAAGATAGAGTTGAAGCAATACGACCTCAAATTTCAGAATTTTTAGGCTGTGTTAAAATTGTGAGAAAATTTTAAAACTATAAAATGTATTTTAAAAAAAATTCAAGCATCTTATTACAATTGTAGCCTATGTTTTTTGTTATAATATACACTATTCGAGCACTTGATACTATTATAGCCTACCTAATTAAAACTTTCGTGTTTTAGAATTATATTTATTACTTAACCAGAGAAGTTTGCTTCAAATACATAATACAAATAAATTTATTACAAAAAACAAATAATAAATAAATAAGCCAGAAGATGAGAGAGAAGAGGGTGGAGAGGTGCACTATTGGCACAAAAATCAAAATATGGAGGAAAGAGAAAAGAAAAAGCTGTCATCTTTTGGAGACTTCTACAACTCCTCTTCGTCTTCCTTCCTTTCTCTGTAAAACATTTCTATGCAAACCACCACCATTTTTGTTGAAAGCTTCAACTGAAATGGGAAAAAAAAATATTCCTGAAAATGATTGGTATGTGCAAAGGCAAGCTTTGCCTATGGCCAGGTCCGGCCTTGCATAGCTAGAGGACATCAGTGTGAGATCGAATCCTAATAGAGGAGAACCTTGGTGGAAGCCAGTGGAAACGCATACAAACTCTGGCTAATCCAGCCATATCCTGCGATTTACATTCTGCACCAAGACTTAGAGGTGGGCAGATAGGCACTCGAGATGGTGCGTAAACCAAAAAAAAAAAAAGAAAAGGAATGGTATTGTTACATGTGATCTGTATATTGAGACATGTTTCTCGACCCCGCATGAAACCCTACGTTCTTGAATCTATACGAGGCCATCGTTTTATATATGCTGGTGTGACTGTTCACATAACTCGAATATTGTCAAGCTAAACTTTATGGTAGAAGTAAAATTGCTCAAAAATGAAAAAGATCACATTCATATTTTCAGAAATGATCAATATATAGTTTACAAAATATATATCCTTTTTACCATACATGAAATACTAGGAAAAACTTACAATATTATGAAATAGTTATGTTTTCTTAAACTATGTATAGTACTAGACTCCCATACAAACATAGCAAATGAAAAACAAACCAACATATGATCGACGCAGACCATATATATGCAAACATTGGCCGTCAAAACTTAGTCGAAGTCACTTAAAAGAGTCCCATCCCGACTCCCAGCTTCTCCTCAATAAGGTCCAGCGCTTTCCCGAGCCTTGGAGTAGAAAACATAGTAGAACTCAGAGATAATGCTGGTGAAGAAAATGAAAGAAGCTCCGGCTGCAAAAACTCCCTTTCTGACGGTCTCACAAGACGGAGGGTTATCAAAAAACCGCGTCCTGTACTTCGTGTGCTCTTCCGATCTCCTCACCGAACCAGCCAATAAGCAAGCCTCGGCAATGAAAAATGTCACCCTGAGCCACATTTGCATATTTTGATGTTAAACTATCAATAATGAAACTGTCCTAAATCCTAATATATACAAGAGAGAAAAGATTTCAAATATTCCATTAATTGAAGACTCAGTGCATATGTAGTCTCGGTCAATGAGAAATAAGATAACTAAGCGCTTGTTAATTTTGTTACATGGAATAGAGAATCGATTATCTGGTATAAGGTGGGCCTTACAAATTTTCTATAACGCATGTTTTGTTTACCGGGACCGTGTGATTACCTGGCAATACTTGATTTGAAAACAAAATGACGATAAATATTTTGTACATGTGAGAAAAATTGATATTCATAGACACACTGGTTCGGTAATAAGCTAAAGCCTGCATTGACTTTATAGAAAAATTAGCAGCGCACATATCCATTGATATAGTGTCAAACGCCTAGTAATGAAAAAACTATGGCACATAGATTCTGTTTCCACAACATTCCTATATTACTAGTAAAAAAGAAAACGGGCCCTTATATGACTTGTGTTAATTTTTTTGGCTTTTCCAATTTGGTTAGCTTTTGTGTAATTTGGATAAAATTTGGACTTTTCATCTTCAGCACACGGACCCATTGAAAAAGTAATTTTGGGGGTATAAGTTCCTAATTAATCAATTAATTGGGACATTATATCCACTTTTAAGTATTAAATTTAGTACTCTTAGAATACTAAAAAATTCACCGATATATACATATATAGTATGTTTTGAAATGAGTAGACGTTACCAGCAGAAAAGGAAAAGAAGAAGCGCACATGCCCTTGAACTTCCAGGACTTAGAGCCTTGCCGAAGCAGAAGCATCGACTGGCAGACATAATAAGCGCTTGACTTGCCATTAGGAAGAAAAATGCACCCACTCCATATCCGGTAGCTATGTCGGAGTCGTAAACACAATAGTTATAATTCCCCTCGCTATCCAACTTCGTTATAGCCTATTTACACAATACATTAATAACATTAACATATTTTCCTACAATTGTTCGAGCTCCAAACATTAAACAACCAAGTACAAAAACATAATTCTACGTACACAAATGAGAAAAACAAGCTCATCACAAGTGAATATTCAACTTAACAAATATATAATGGTTTACGTATATAGATTATTTTTCTTAATAAGGTTTATCTTTTAAGATGAGTATGAAAATAAGTATTCAGATAGCAGTGTTAGAAATTAATTAGGGTTAATCTTACAACAGGTCACTCAACTTTCACTTTAGCGGCCAATAATTAGGTTACGGATTTTTATCCTACTTGTAATTCAATCATTGAACTTTGATTTAACAGTAATTGGCAATTATTAGCAATTTAATCACTAATTTTTTTATTTAATTGCAATTATATTGCCCGTTAATCTCACGTTAGATTACTAACTTCCTTTGGCATGGAGATCTATTCGATTGACTTTTCCAAGTGAGCCCAACCACAATATTTTAGTAATGCAACTCCAAATTATAACAATAAAATGATAATTTTCATTACGTGCCAAATCCAAGTGACATGTATTCCTGCACTCGGAACCTCTTAAAATTTTCATAAAAACTACTAATGATAATCTTATAATAGTCATGTATGAATCCAGATAATAGACTATTTTAGACACACGAACTAATCCAACCATGTACCTGTTTTCAAAACCAACTCAAAACACAACGGCATATATAGATTGAGAATTAATGTACCGAACTACCGTAGTGGGTGAGCAGATATTTTTAAATTTTTTATTGGGCCACGTTATGTGATTGGTTCCATTAAGAAGCCAACTCTCACTATATACATATATATATATATATATATATGCTCAAAACTAGTTAAACCTACGTTTATATTGATCCAAACCACATGCAAGAAATCTATAAAACTTAACCATGCATGATGAACAATTCGATAATGAATTTGGTCCACTTTTAAATCGAAACTATTAGAAGAGTAGAATGACAGGAGACATACAGTGCTTCTTCTTTGCTCGGCAGCAATGGCCAAAGCGAAAGCAATCAGATCGAAAATGAAGATGATGATCATTATCAGTTTCGACGCCATTGGAGCGGTGAGGAAAATTACAACTCAAGAATTCCTACAAAAGAACCCCAGATCTTGATCTCTCTGTAGTTGGCTGGCATAACCATGAACATTTCCCTTTGTACATATAGACAATCACTTTGAGTAAGCAGAATGCAAAGCCAGAGGTTTACCAAGAAAAGATGATGACATTTCACCTAGTGAAGCAACTAAACACCAGAATATTGGGCCCAACTTATTTCAATTAGGTGGTCAGTTCATTTTCAAACTAGGTTTAGACAGTGACTTTTAATTGTATCAAGAATTATGGTTCCGTCTTAAAAGTGTTAAATTTTCGATTCCCCCTTAAATGGATTAATTCAAACACTTTGTATATTGAATTTTTTTTTGTATTTATATATTTGATGTTTGATTTATCGTTTGACATGCCCCTTCAAGATGGTAACTCGTTTGAACATGCTAACCTTGAAATCTATGCGCTCGTTTGAGTCTTAATTATTTGGATTGAATTGCTAATTTGAGTTTAACAAGCTCTGATACTATATTACAGCTTGAAGTTCCACTTTATCTATGTAAGATTTATCCCTTTACAAAAAAGGCATTTCTATTAAAATGAGTGGCATAAACACTTATATGTTAATTTATTTATGTTTTAATATTTGTTGAATATGGGATTTATCTATTGACGATCTTAAGTTGTAGCATATTTGCGAATAAACTCATAATTAATGAGGTGCCCGAGACCGAACAAAGAGAAATCACTAATCATGATTCCTCCTATCAGTTAGTAATTTTTATTGACAAAAGTTTCTAATAAATTATTGTCCGTTAAATCATTATCCAAAATGGTTTCCACTCCTTTTCTTGTTTATTCTCCCTTCAATAAATTATTGACGTAGAACACATGGTAGAATGGGTCGAGACAGAAATATTAGACCGAAAAGGATTTGGCCAAAATTTAGGAATTTGCCATTTGTAGTCTGATTTGAGCCAATAATACTTTCTTGGAAGCGAAAAAAAAAAGATGATCAAGACTCATGGAGTGTAAGTCCATGAACCCCAGCCCCTCAAAATTGAGATATTCTATATTTCAATTTTTCCCGATTTGGTTTATAATTTATTCTTTTATTATTTTGCTCATAGGGCTTGCCTAGGGCAATATTTAAATTATATATATATATATTTGTTTTTTTTTTGGAATGAACTTCATTCATTCATATTCATAATAAAATAGGAGGTTACAAAAGGGACACTGGGCCAAAATGAGCTCGGAGCCAGACCCATATAGAGATAGCCGGCCCAAGCAAGGTCTGTTACTTGAGCCCAAACAAAAGTGTCCAAATTGATAACAGGACCCAAACGAAGAAAAACATCCTAATGTAATAATTTCGATGTCTTCATCCCGGAGCCTTTCGCACCCATGCTTCTTCAAATTGTGATGCAAAACAATAGAAAAATAAATTTCAATCGAATAAAGTGTCAACCTCTGTTTTTGACTCAAGGCTAAAATATTTTCATTTGAAAGATGAGATATACTTTCTATACTTATCCAGATGGAATTTCATAGTTGTTCATATATATTGTAAATTCACTTAATTACTTAAATAAAGATCAGTAAATAAAGATCAGTATTTAATCCAAACAGATCGGAAGAGCGTCGTGTATAGTTTGGTTTACGTTCTAACACTTTATTAAGCACATATCCAAATATTAAGTCCATAACTAGACCCTTGAGCAGGATTTTGTCTCGAGAGGTTTGTGTTTATGTTCGAGTGACAGACGCAATAGTAATCCGGGACGTAATGCATGTTTGCATGGTACAGTTGTACTGTACTCCAACAGCATAAAATGTGTTTCCCAAATTAAGAAATAATTTATAAGGTTGATTCAAAAACAGTCTGTTGTGTGATGCAGTTTTAATTACCTATACACAAAATAAGGTTTTCTTCTCCATATACAAAATATCCTATATGATTTGTCAATCTGGACTTAAAATAATTTAATTTTTGCCAATGATCTTCTTCTATCTCAATCTTATCCTTAATCCCAATTTCAAAAATTTTATATTAATTTACAAGAAGTTTCTAATACCTGGTACTATCGAATTTGGTGGAGAAATGGAGAAGAGACATATTAAGTGAAAGGTATATGTTTATTTTCTATTGCACTGTCTCATGCAACTAGTACCATAAGGAAACCAACTACTTGTATTAGAAAATTAAGTAATAATACACATCTCCCTATTAGTTTACTAGTTAACAGTTTTATATTCCAAAAATTTTAATCTCAAACAACCATAATCCTTTAATCGATAGTTTTATAGTTCAAAATTTCTCTTCATAAAATACCTTAATTTTTGTCAATCGGTAAACTAACTAATAAACTAATAGATGGTGTCATATGTCCAAAAATAATCTCCTGCAAGATGTATGGCGGGATTATCCTGCCATACACAGACGTGACAGGAGATTAATGGAGAAACTTACACACAGTAGACTCTTTATATGTGGGGCCCAAGTGGTTATTCCAATTATCTTCCGTCATGTGCGTTTATAGGGGGATACATTGTGAGAGAGTAATATTGGTCGTACGTCTGGTGCTTTATCATTTCTTAGTAAATTAATGCTCCTTCATTCCCACTAAGATAGGCTTACTCCTAATTTAATAGGATTAAGAAAATCTAAATTAATCTGTTATTGGAAAAGTAAAATCTAATAGTATCTTCCATATATATCCCTTTATTTACTAATTATTGCACCTTAATAATATTTTTTTTACGCAATTTCATCTTAATATTATTATTTGATAAATAACGATGTATCTTAAAGATTCCAACTACTTTCTCAATAAAGAAAGGGCCTATAATTTGAGACGGACGAAAACAAACCTATCTTAGTAGGATTGGGAGGTAGGAAGGTTTATGATTAGTCTAAAAATTTTTCATACTAATAATAATTTAATAATAGTGCATGCGGATGGGGAGGGCAAAAGAGTCCTAACAAGTAGTCCAACAGCAATTACTAGCCGAAACGCAAGAGGATGAAGAACGAATGAGTCCCAGTTGAGGAGAAAGACTTAAAAAAATATATGAAGAGGAAAGAAAGAAAAGAAAAGGGAAAGAGAGAACGATTTATTCATAACAGAAGTGAGCTGAGAAGGCGGAGGAGTCCAAGAAAAAGGGAATAGAATTCATAACGACTCCCATTAAAAGCAGCCGAAATTAGCTCATAATCTTTTGTGAGCATCGCGCCTCCATTTCACTCTTCATCTCCTTCGCATGACAGAGTTTTGTTACATTAATACGCCTTCTTTCTTCCCCCTTCTTTAAACCCACTTTCATTTATTGACTGGCGTCTCACCCCAACCCTCCCCAGTTTTTTGCTTTTTGCTTTTTTTCCGTCTCTTTTCTTTGTGGGTTTTTGCAGTAATAATAATAATTTTGGAATAACAGAAAATCAATTCGTAGTTTTAAGATCTTTATTTCTGCAGATTTGGGGATTATTTGATTAATTCTAGCCGTGGGAGAAGATGGCGGACTTGGAGGCCCAAACTCCGGCGTCTATCTTCAACAAAGCCAATCGTCTTGTTTCACTGAAGGTATATTTATATTATCTTTTGATTAATTTATATTATTGGCATAGCAATCTGCATGCATGCACTGTTCTGTTCTTAATTAATCACTGAATTAGATTTGGCCTTACGAATTTTATTGAGTCTGTTGCCCTAAATTCTTCAGTTCTGGGACTCCGACTTTTACGCTACTCATGAAGTGATAGTTTTAACTATTATTATTTTGATTTTCTTGACATAATAATGAATGAATAAAATAAGTTTGGTTTCTAGTAGTTTAATTTCGATGAAATTAATTACTTTTCACGTGTGTGCTTTTAATTTAATCCGTGAACATTGACTTTGTTTATCATAATCATCTAACTTTTTGGTGTTCTTTTGGTATTTAATGAGCCTTACCGGGATATTGCCATATGGTACAGCAATGTATATCGTACAAGCAGAAATTAAGTTAAAAATATTGTTGGTTTATTTATTTATTTTTTTTCTGGTGGGGAATTTTAACTTCTTGAATTTTCAGTTTCAGGATGTAGTTTACACGATTAAAGTCAGACATGAAGGGTGTATGAAGAAATCAAAATCAGAAGATAAATTAATCTTGAAGGGTGTATCTGGTATAGTATTTCCTGGAGAACTGTTAGCCATGCTAGGACCATCTGGTAGTGGAAAAACAACTCTGCTGACAGCACTTGGAGGCCGACTTGGTGGAAACCTCGGCGGAAGCATAACGTATAATGGAAAGCTGTTTTCAAATGCGATGAAACGAAATACGGGCTTTGTCACGCAAGATGATGTGATGTATCCTCATCTGACTGTGGCAGAAACGCTCATTTACACTGCACTTTTGAGGTTGCCTAATAGTATAACTAAAGAGGAAAAGGTTAATAACGCGGAAGCTGTGATAACTCAGCTTGGACTATCCAGATGCAGGGACAGCATTATAGGTGGTCCATTTCTGAGAGGAGTCTCTGGGGGTGAGCGAAAACGTGTTAGTATTGGGCAAGAAATGCTTATAAATCCAAGTTTGTTGTTTCTTGATGAGCCCACATCGGGTCTCGACTCTACCACAGCCCAAAGGATTGTCTCGACATTGTGGGAATTGGCTAGTGGTGGTAGAACTATAGTAATGACAATTCACCAGCCGTCGAGTAGGCTGTTTTACATGTTTCATAAGGTTCTCTTGCTGTCTGAAGGCAACCCTTTGTATTTTGGCAAGGGATTGGAAGCTATGGATTACTTCTCGAGTATTGGTTTCACTCCTTCCGTTGCCATGAATCCTGCAGATTTCATGCTAGATCTTGCAAATGGTATGTGCAACATTTATTTACTACTGTCAATGCTTTTATAACTTCTCATTTTTCTTTGAGCTGAAACAACATAACAGTTTGTTGATCATTTTCTGAAGGAGTTACGACCGATGAGCCACAGGAAGATCAAGCCACCATTAAACAAAATCTAGTTTCTGCTTATAAGAGTAATCTAGCAGAGAGGATGAAATCAGAACTGGAAATAGACAGTCAGCTTACAGAAGCAATAGATGACAAGCAGTTTAAGCAGTGGTCGACCAATTGGTGGGAACAATTCTCTGTGCTTATTAGAAGAGGTTTAAAGGAAAGAAAACACGGAATCTTCTCAATCCTTAAAATTGTACAGGTGTTAATTGTATCTCTTCTCTGTGGGCTATTGTGGTGGCAATCGGACCAGATCGGAAGAGCAACGTCCAGGTAACAGAAAATGTTTAAATCTGATGAGTCTTTGCTCAAATTTTGCTGTGTTTGGCTGTGCTTAAAGGAGTATACTGACAAGACATTGTGAAAATATTGCAGGTCGGGCTATTCTTTTTCTATGCTGGTTTTTGGGGCTTTTATCCGCTCTTCCAAGCAATTTTCACTTTTCCTCAGGAGCGGATGATGCTCCAAAAGGAACGTTCTTCAGGGATGTACCGGCTTTCCTCCTATTTCATGGCACTAACCTTAGGTGATCTGCCAATGGAACTTGTCCTGCCTACTGCTTTTTTCACGATAACCTACTGGATGGCAGGCCTCAAAGCGACAGTCGCAAACTTCTTGTGTGGCTTGTTTGTTCTCCTCTTCGGCGTACTGTGTTCCCAAGGCCTCGGACTCGCCATTGGAGCTTTGGTCATGAACCAAAAATCCGCCACCATTCTCGGATCGGTAATCATGCTATCATTCCTTCTAGCAAGTGGATACTATGTCCAACATGTTCCCAAGTTCATAAAATGGATTAAGTACATATCCATAAGTAATTACACATTCAAGCTCTTGTTGTGCTCACAATTCAAGCGTGGCGAGATGTATCGTTGCGGGACTAACAAAATGTGTTTCGTAGAAGATTTTCCAGCCGTGAAGCCGGTCGGACTCGGCGGACAGGCTATCTCATTGGTTGCCCTGGCTATAATGCTTGTAGTATATAGGTTGATTGCTTATCTTGCCCTCACGAGAATTGGTGTAGTAAGGAAATAGAGGGATTTTTCGGGACTCTCTCAGTATTGCTTGACATTAAATGAAATAGTTCTAGCTAGTTTAGTTACACTATATGTTGTAACTTCACTAAAGCCATTGACTGAAATTATTATCTCATTTTTAAACTTTGCCGATATGGTTAATTTTATAATTTAGTCTATTCATAAATTTCTTTTGTTTTTTAATATTACGAGAAATTGAGTTATGTAACAACGTTTTTATATATGATGGTGATGTCATGTTATCATTTTCACTTTCAGCTCCCAAATGATGACGCGGCAGCTTGGACTGATAAGAAATTTGGAAACTTCTTAAATAATTCTTCTACGAAATCCACTCAAACAAGTGTAATATTATCCTTCAAGTAACCATGTATATATAAATTTGACTACAAAAATATGTTCTTTTTTTCTTTTTCTGAATCCTCATTCACGTGGCAAATCTTTTGTTCTATTCTTTCAAATTTGATTTAGAAGGCTTCAATTCATTCCAATGTTGTAACTTTGAACATATAATTTCATGCATATACACAGCATAACTGCTCCGAATTTTGCCATGACCCCCGTGGTCTGATGGCATCGTTGGTTAAGGTTCGATTCCCCTCCCCTACAATCCCCCTGTATCAAAAAAAAAAAAAACTACTCTGAATTTTTACCACAAAACATCATGCATGTATCACGACATATACACATAACAAATCTTTAACGATGTACATATACACGCCTATCTTCTTCTATTCATTTCTCATGGTCTAAGCTGGACCCGGCTCCAAAGGTCATCTCTCAAACCTTGCTTTCAAGTCATGAAGTTATGTCAATAACTTCCCCTTGATACCTAGAACTCAAAAATGCTAATTTCTTGGCCGGAAACCCATTTGTTCACTAGAAACCATCGAGACCCGTTTCCCACCGTCGACACAATCTACGACCATTTCTGATTTTTCTTGTATAGATGAGTAGTACTTACGATGAGAACATTTTACTATAAAAAAGCATTGAATTCACTAAGAAAAGCCTGATTTTTAAGCCTCAAAATTCCACATATATGAGTCACTGTGTCGTTCTCTACCAGGGACCTTAATTGTAAATTAGATAAAATAAAATACTTAAATTACTTAAATTGCTAACCCCAAAGTATAGATATCACATAAGTTGGTTCCCATAATTTCTAATATATATAATGGACTAATAACTTTCTGAATCTTATCAATTAATTCAATAACTTTCAAAATGAGTAGTTCAGTCCCTGATACATTAAGAGTTCTTCAATTAAGTCTTGATAATTTTCAAAATTTATAATTTGACCCCTAAAGTTTATAGTAACAAAGAATTAACCTATTGAACTTCAATATTAATTGGTTAATTCATTTATTTTAACACTTTCATAAGATTAAATTAAATTCATAACATGCATCAAAATATTAATTAAAGTGTTTCAAAATATTTATAGTAATTACTTTTACTAGACGAGGGTGCAGTGAACCTCTAAAATTCAAAAGTTTCACATCCACTTTATTTTTCCAAGGAACTTCAACATTTTCGAGTGGGGATTTTATAGGCAATGTGGTTTTATTTTTCCCATATCTATTCTCTACGTGAACTTATGGTTATGTTTGATTATTAATATTCCTATAGCAGTGCCAGAGATTGTAAATAGGTCCAGGATCGTAGGTCTTGGGATAGCCCACAGTACACACATTGCCAAGGGCCATCACTAGGTCCGAGGATGTAAAAAAGCCCCTTGGAAAGAGATCGGAAGAGCGATTATTACTCATTTTACAGTTACTGTCAAGGGCGTAAATATGTCTGAGATTGTAAAAAAGGATCATTGGGATTGTCCTATCGTACAGCTTATCAATAGTTTTTTGTTGGTATGATTTGTATGATCATGATTGCATGTTAAAGATCAATGTGGTTTTGTTGCATACTCTACTGAGTGTACTTGTTATATTCGTCCTAATTTTCCAACATTCCAAGTTAAGGAGCTTTGTGCAACTGTGGCAAGGGGAGGCACTTGCTTATTTAAATTAATTTTTCAATTTACATTGTTTTACTTTTTTAATGCCTTTAGTATTGGATTGGATTTAACAAGTTTCTTAGCCAATTTTTCTAAGAAAAGAGCATCCTCCCTTACATAGAGAGGACATTCCTTCATGGCGCTGAATTGGCAGGGAATCATAGAGCCCATAGACAAAAAGAAATCTGATGCAAGCAATTCCTCCCAACTAAGAGTGGTCCCACCAATTAAAATTTAAACCCACAAAAACCAACCCGCCTTTACCCAATCCCTTCAAAATCATTCAGACTCGACTACCCATCTCTCTTTCTCACTACGAGAAAAATGAGTTTTAACGATGAATTTTATTACGACGATAAAGAAATCACCGTTAAGAACATCGTTTGCTACAGCAGGTAAACCGCGGGAAAAATTCTTGTAGTTTGTATACCCACCTAAAAATTAAGTGCATTTAAAAAAATATTAACAACGATTTTTGCTCTAACTGTCACAATTGTTCTTAGTATTCACAATTAGATTCTCACCTATATATTGCACGGGAAGGTTATTATGAAATGTTAATAAATTAACAAAATACAATAATGAATCATTGCGTATACAAAATAATGTATTTATTGTTCTTGTCATGTTCCTTTATTTAATTGATTTATTTGGTTCTATGTCTCTTGTGAATTGAAATTCAGCTATGAATAACAATGTAATTTTCTAATTTCCTTGAGTTAAATTTCATTGAATGGTTCAAGTATAGGTATTTTCTTGCCCCAATGACCTGAGCTGTCAATTTTTTTGCATCTATTACTATTACTAAATTTTTGGACATGCTATTTGAGTTATACATGTATATGGATATTGATTTTGATGTTTATTTAATTTGCCTGTGAAATATAGTCTAAAATACTGCTAATTAGATGTAAAGTAAGTAAAAGAATAAAACTAATAGAAATCCTATGTGACAACATGTTACTTCAGTAATAACCTTGAACAATCACTGAGATATAATTTGCTTAATACTTCCAATGTAAAGTCCCTATAGCAAGAACAAGACAGTAAATTTTACAATTCTTGGCTTGTGCCACAGGAATAATCTTATTTTCAACCTATAAAATTTTTCAAAATTAGATAGACAATCTTGTTACAGATTTGATGAATTAAGAAGAAAAATTAGATGAACATAGACAATTTCTTGCATTTCTTGTCTGCTAATTCTAGCAAACCCTTCAATTTCTTTTGATTTGTAACTACATTTTCTTCAAGTTATTGAAAACACTTGATGCATTGCATTGTTTGAGCTTCCTTATGCACACAGATATTTGTTTAACTTTTTGCTTTTGTCCTGGCGTAAGCATTGAAAGCTCAACATAAGAAATCCCAATAAATGGCCAAGCAAAAATTGATTCTAAGTTAATCTAAAATTCAAAGAAGCACCATAGAGACAGAGATAAATCCAAGTTAGATGAGAGATACCTCACATATGGGAAAACCTTATGGCTATCTTGATTTATGTCATCTTTAAGTAGACAGGTGAACCAGCCTCTTCATGTGAGAGAATGAAGCACCAAACTCACAGCTTTTCTCAGTGGTTCCTTTGATGAACATAACATTGGCAATATCCTCATGGGAAAAGTTGCAAGAATGGACTTAGAATCTAATCAAGAATAGAAGAATTTTCTCTTCTATGGCATTTCTTCCATTTTCTCAACATGGATAAATATCTTGTTATCATCACCATGTCCTTACAAAAACTTAGAAACTGATTCTAAAAATTTTTAGAAGAGTATCAAAGCTGATTTTCTAGTCTTATGCATAGCCTACCAAAGTGACTTGCAAAGCTCTCAAAACCATTTACCTTGCTAACTATATGGAAAAGTGTAATCCTTAGAGTGAGCAGCTTGTGTGCATATGCCTTCAAATCAAAGTTAATAAACAACGCGGTGTCAAAAACATATTAGCCCAAGAGCAAATTGCAACATAGGGTAGCAATTTTCTTGATTCTTTCTTCTATAGAAATACTTTAAGTCCTATGTGGTTTTGATTTTCTTTTAACCATTTCTTACTCAAACTCAAATCTAATCACAGATTCAATCATTAAAAATGGATTATAGATTAAGAGCGAAAGAATTTGAAAATTAGTTCAAGCCAGATTTTTTAATCAACAACTTGACTAACCAATAATGAGATAATCATTTGAACAACTTGTAATCACTAAAGAATATATGTAAAATTAAGTGCAGTCTTGGAAAATTAAAATATACTTCATCAAAATGGGCTTTGAGAAAGTAGAATATTTAATTTTAAGTAATATTACAATTAGTTCACTGGTTTACAATTTTAACCTTAAAATATATAAAACTTAAATTATTTAAATGTCTTAATTGACAGCTTTACCCTTCTTGTTAATACACAACCAGTGAATGAATTGATGAACTAATTTGTATGTTTATCATTACTCTTAATTTTACTCAACACATTTTGTATATAGTTAAAAAGAATTCAAATTTCAAAGTCCTCAATTCATTTTGAATCAGGAAATATTTTTTTCAAAAGAAGGAAAGTCAAAAAGAGTTTGTGTAATGCCAATGAAAAATGACATGGAAATTATTCATGTAAAACTCCAAGGGACCCCGTGCACCTGGGGGTAGATTTCATTAAGACATATTAGTTTGCATTCAATATACCAATATGATGAGTAGAAATAAGTGGTAGAGATTTTCTAGAACATATTGGTTCCACATAAACACGTGGATAGAAATGGTCTGACTAACTTTTGTCTTGAAATAGTTGTAGGAAAATAATAAAGGGCCACCTATCCATGTTCCACTTTTATAGTTCACATATCAAGATTCATTAGAAACAACAGAGATAAATTATCGAACACCGTAGAGGAAAGAGATGTAAAAATGCACTCACCAGATGAGGGCACAAATCTTACACATCATTGTAACTATATTGCTAGAATCTTGCTGTGAACCTGAAACTGACACACCCCACTTTTAGTGCCTCTAACTTACTAGAAGTGTGACGTGTGCCGACAATAAATTTCAACTAGAAGTCAGAATTTACCGTTAAGGGGTCATGCACATGTTAATGATCCTAGAGAAATTTCGGCAATATCTTCCCTAGTTTAATCACAAAACTGACCTATATAAACACGCAGCATCAAACCCATTAACACTCCACAATAAGAGAATCCCCGTATTACAACTTACAACCCTTTCACTTGTCAAGTAATCTACAAAACCAAGTAGGATTCACAATCAATGCCCAATGCATACTAATGAACTTAACCATGTCAAGCCTATAAATCATAATAATAACAAACTCTAGAATAAATTCTATGTGGTGGCTAAAATTATTGAAATAGCATGTTCGGCCATAATGCGTTATCCAAACTACAATTGCTACCTGCTAAGAAAATCATTTATGAAAATATATGAGCTAAAAAGCTCAGTGAATGGAGTTTTTAAATAAACATGCTTTGAAAAATCATAATAAAACTTTACAAAATCTCGATTATTTAACCTTCATAATTGGAACTCAATTCCAGCATAATATGAACATATATAAAATCATTACGAAATGGAAAACATCATTAATATCATTTCATTTTAATAATCATCATAAAATTCATCAACTTGAATTCATCTCACATCGAAACATTTATAGAATCATTTTCATACTTGTAAGCATCAAGAAAATCATTTCTTTTCAACATCATCATAAAATTTTCCTCAAAGAGTATCCAGCATCTCATGATCATAATATTAAGTCATACGCGTGTAAACATCAGCTTAAGTCAAAAGTACCTTATGACCCCTTCGCCCTAGGTGGCACAACAACTAGCTTGAGCTATATATAACACATAGGCTCCTTCACTTGAGCGGCGTTCATTTGGTCAGCTTGAGCCATATGCCTCTTCACCCGTAGGCGGCATATCGTATTAACACTTGAGCCAAAGGCCCCTTCGCTCATAGGTGGCATATTCATAACATTGGATATACATTTGGGGGGTTTTCGTGCATCACAAATTATGTTTCAACTCAAACATTTCTTTAAAATCATGAGGCATCATTTCATATAAACATTCACGTGAACCTTTCTAAAAAAAATCTTAACTTTTGTGAACTTCCATAGAAATTCATAACTATCATAAAACACTGCAATTTCGTGAAATCAAAGCATAATATATTTTCCCTTGGAAAGAAATAAGGGGAAAAGTTCCACTCACCGGCTAAGTAGCATCCTTTCGTCTTTCATTTCCTTTTGATCTTTATCATTTCTTGCGACATTATATAAAAATTCTCCTTAACATTTAATTCTTTTCCATTTCTCAATTCACATAGATAACTTAATTCTTTCACTTATCCTTGCTTCATCATATTTACCTTCTTTTTAGCTTATTTACTAGTTAAAGTTTTGCTAGTTTAAAAATCATCTTTCATAATTATATAGTAAATTAGAAAGCTCAACAATCCTCATTTCTACACTTAACTCTTTTGTCAAACATGTGCATCCGTTATTGAATCAAGGCTTTGTGCAACTCTTTAAACAAGGATCATTAAGTTTTTCCCCTATTCAGGCAATGCCCATTTAAAATCATTTTAAAATAAAAAATGATGTCGTGTATTTATGAAATTCTCCTAGAATGTAGGAAACTTATATAAGTTCATCATGTGTGAAATTAAGCTCAAGAAAACTATTTTGGGAATACCAAAACATTCCACCAGTTCCTGAAAATCTGTTCTTGGGTATAGACTGCTCCTTCTCACAAAATATGTCATAAAAACTTCTACTAGTCTTCAAATGGTATCATTCTAATTTTGGATGATAGACAACTCATAGAAGATCATTTTTTAACTTGTATCTTATTAAAATTCCACATATACTATCATTTATGACCTTTTAAAGTTCCAGGGGCAGAACTGCATATATACTAATTCCATTCCAAATGTACTTGGCTTGCTAGAATTCCATATTAATCTCTTATACTTCCCTCACTAACTTCACTATGAAAATCTCATACCAAGCATACACTTTAAGAAAGCTAAATACATGTAACTTATATCTATCAATTCATTATTTTTCCCCTTTTATTTAATCCATATTTACATACTTTATTTCATAAAATCACATTAACTTCATAACATTTCATTTTGCTTCAATTCATCATTCCGTATCATCTAAATTGATGAATTCTAAGATTATAAACCCAATACTCAATTTTATGAGAATTTTCACGTTATAGTCCCAAATAACACTTCATTCAAAATTTTCACTTCAATTTTTCTTTTTTAAACTTTAATTTCATGAACTAACTTTAGATAATATTTCATATTAGGCATTGTATGATTCTAGTTTCTTATCTAAGAATAGTTTCACACTACTTAATAATATAGATAACTAAATTATCAACAACTACTCAATTTTATAAAATTCCTTAACCAACTAAACCTTAAAATTTACATGAAATCAATTCTTAAAAGTGAGTACTACTTACATATGTTGTTGGTACTTCCTTTGTCTTCTTCTTCAATTCTCCAATTTTCTCTTTTTTCTTTTCTTTTTTTCCCCTTCCTCCTCCTACATCTGCCAAATCCCTCTCTCTCTCTCTGCCCTTCTCGGTCTCTCTAAACCCTCTCTCTATAATTTGTATGAAAATGGCCCGATTCAAGAGATTTCTAGATATTTTACCTTTATTTTATCATATTTGCTCATTAAATCTTCAACTTTAGGACTTACTTTATTTAAGTCTCTAATTCCTATGCATGTCTATATAAATCCTTAACTTCCAAGCAAACTTTATTTGGTCCTCAATTTATTTAATCACTTATAAGATAACCCCAATTATAAAAATAACACTTTCTTGTGCAAACTCAACCATGACTTGACCATTCAACACTTCACTTTGATAGGTAAAAATTGTAGTTTAAAAATATCAAAGAGGGTTATTACAATCTTACCATCTTCAAAAAAATTTTGTCCTCGAAATTCAACAATCTAAGGCCCGAAAAATGAAATTACTAAGATCACACTTAACCTTTACTCACCCATGTAGTTCCTTTATAACATGTGGTCTCCATAAGACTTATAGCATAATTGTCTTGTTACTGAACATTTAGGTCTTTCTATACTAAGTCTTCCATTCTTCATTTTCCAAATACCATAAGTGACTTGCATAATTCATCAACTTAATAACTTCACTCATATGTACTAATACTTAACTTCTTCTCATTTGTAATCTTTTCACTTCACGTATTGCTCTTGTTAACGTTTTCATCATAACAGATCGGAAGAGCGTCGTACCTTGCAATAGATCATTATATCATGTTTCTAAAGTCTTTACAAGTCTTAACAATGAAATTTAGAGGAATCGAGGAAGGAGTAAAGAAATATGGAATGCTTTAACTCTTGAATTCTTTTTCCAAGATTTTTGCCAAAAAGACTATAGCGAAAATCTGAACAACTGGGCAATTCAAAGAGGCTGGATAGAAGAATATCATTAGTAAACTTCTATGCCCACTTGACACGACGCTCTTCCGATCTCTGAAAATCATATACAGGTAACTGCACTAAAGGATGATGGCAACTTCAGGCAAATTTAATGGAAAAATAATTGGTATATGGTAATATCCAATGAAATAAACACATTCATTCAAAAAACAAGTGGTGGGGAAGAAAATGGGGAAGCATTCCCCCCCATGTTACAAGTTTATGTCTAGTTTATACGATGACATATATATAAATCAACAATACTACTGCAGAAGAATATTAAAACATCAAAGTTTCGATTAGGGGATTGAAATATGCTGAAAATTAAATATCTTGTTCAAATGATATTCTCTTCGAAGAAAATGACCAATGAGTTAATCTCTTCGAAGAATTTGATACACTATGCAAATGAGTGCCCAACCAGAAAAGAAAATGACCAACGAGTTAATCTCTTCGAAGAATTTGATTTGCAAGGATTTTACAAGTAGAAGATCCTAGTAATCAAGAAAGTCTGTCTTATCTTATAGAGGTGTCTACTAAACATACTTTATCAGAAGCAGAAGATGAGCAGTTTCAGACCAAGTACTAAAACATATGGTAATGTTACTAACCCCAATTTAATTTATATTTTTTGTAAGATGAATCTTGATGGTTACCACAAAAACACTATTAATGCTTTTGATGATACATGAGCAAGAATGTTTATAGCATCAAAATAGATTACACCTAAAGAACATTGCGTAAATTCGAATAGGACAATTAGCGTTAAGATTGCAAATCAATTATCTATAAAAGTTACCAAAGTTGTCACAAATGTGAATATCGAAATAAAAGACTTAAGTAACAAGTCTTATTATTTCAAGATACCATCCATTTACCAAAGTGAGACATGAATAGATCTTATTTTTGGCAACGACTTCTGTTTGTTGTATAAAAGATTCATACAAGATTTAGAAGAAATTAGCTTTGTATTACAAAGAAGACAAACATGGATAAAAAACAACGTTATGACGTAAGATTCAATCACCTCCGGAACAAATTCCTTAAAACGCACAGAATCAAAGGAAAGGAGAAACCTCTAGTTATCAAAGGACAACATATTGTATCAAATAGATTGATCAATATTACCCAAGAAGAAGAACAATGATTTAGGATAAATTCTCTTAGAGAACAAATCCTAAAAACTCTCGATGAATGTTGTTCAGAAAATCCACTTGATCCAATCAAGAATAAAGGAAATATGACAGCAACAATTGAGCCTAACGAAAACTTCAAAGGCAAGATAAGAATAAATGCAATGTGCTACTCTCTACAAGATAGACAAGAGTTTGCAGAACAAATTAAAGAGCTATTTGAGATATGAGTCATTGAACCCTCCAAGTCTAACTTTTCTTCACCAGCCTTCATTGTAAAAAAAGAAGCAGGAAAAAAAAGAGGTCCGGCCATGATGGCTGTCAACTATTAAGCAGTTAACTCTGCTTCTGAAATGATTTCTACACTATCACGAATATGGCAAGCCTGCTTGTACTTATAAAAGGAAGACACATATTTTCTTCTTTTGATTTTAATCTGGATTCTAGCAAGTAATACTTGACCCAAAATGTAAGCCTATTATTGCCTTTAGTTGTCTTTGAGGACAATACCAATGGAAAGTAATTCCATTTGGCTTAAATTAAGCCCCTGGAATCTTTCAAAAACATATAGATAACATTTTCAAAGACTCTCTAGAATATTGCTTGGTTTACATAGATGATATACTAGTATTTTTGGATAATGAAAATGACAATGAAAAGCATGTATTGCAAGTTTTGCAAACTACAAAACAAGCTGGAATAGTCTTTTCTAGGAAGAAAACAGAACTATTTAAAACAAAAATTAAGTATTTAGCGTTAAAAGCAAGATCGGAAGAGCGTCGTGTAGGAAATTCAAGATGTGCTCTTCCGATCTGCAAAGATTTCTTAGATGTCTAACATATGCACAAGATTTTATTAGCAGTTTAGCAGAAAAAGGCACCACTTCAAAAGAAGTCAAAGAAGAATGTGCCTTGGAAGTGGACTTATACTGATACAGTATATGTTCAGAAGCTGACAAAGAGTTTAAAAACTCCACCATCCTTTTATCATCCTGGACCTAGTGACAAGATAATAATTGAAATAGATGCTTCAGAAGATTTTTGGAGAGCAGTCCTTAAAGTAAAACCTACTGATAAGGATGAAGAGTATTTATGTTCTTATGCTTCAGGAAATTTTCAAGGAGCATGAAAGAATTACCACATAAATGAGAAGGAAATCTTAGCTGTTAAAAGTGCTATTAAGAAATTCTGTGTTTATGCAATTAGCAATAAATTTTTTATTGAAACCGATAGTTCTACTTGTAAATCATTTATGAAAACTAACACTTTTGCAGATTATAAACAAGGATGCCTTATTAGATGACAAATATGGTTCAGCCATTATACCTTTAATATTGAAATTATAAAAGGAAAACACAAATATTTAGCAGACTCTTTAGCTAGAGAATTAGCTATTATTTCTTGTAGGTAAAACTTCTGCTTATGGAGGACATGGACAACAAAATCTAGGACTTAGAATTTAATCCAAGAAAAAATGATGTAATTGACATTCTTAAATACAAAGCTTGAATTCTCCAAGCAACAAAAAGCTATTCTATTTTCAAAGGGAGAGGAAGGAAACATGTCATCCTCAGAAAGCTCAGCAGCAACATCAATAGATGAGAATGCTAATGGTAAAGAGATGAAAGCTGTGGAAAACTCACAAAAACTTGATACCAAAAAAGGTATTATCCTTCAAATTGAGTTTAATGCCCAACAGATAAAGACCAAAGAACAAGAATTTAGGCCTAAAGTTAAAACCAGTCAAATAGATACATTTGACTCATCATCTATCTAAAACCCTAATCCATTAGTATCTTTTGATCCATCTACAGGATAAAGAAAGGTTTACATAATCTTTGAAGGCCCAGATCGTGGATATTATAAGGGGAAAATTAGGCTCCACACTTGAAATTGTGCTAATTATTGGAAAACACGGTTAAAGGTTAATTAAAAAAGTTGATAGGGCAAAGTGTGAAAAGAAAAAGGGAGAATTAAGGGAAAAATACGGTGGTCTCATTTGGAGGGTAGCTTTGTTCCTCTTGGGCCCTTCTTGGCTTCTCATTAATTATTATTATTATTATTATTATTATTATTATTATTATTGACCCACCATGTTTTGATACGTGGATTTTAGATAAACATATATTGGCTGCAAAATTTTGGTACATGACTTTTAATTAAAATATAGTAACATAAATGTGATTTTTTAATTTTCATATAAAACTTTTTTATTTAATGTGGCATTTTGATTAATCGCTTTTTATATAATTTTTATAATTAAATGTAGCTTTTTTCATATTGCAAATAAATTCATGGCCTAAAAATACGGCAAACAACCATTTTTTCTCCATACAGTGGACCATCTTTTTTCTCTCACGGCTTGTTCCTTCTCTCTCCTCCCTACCTACATGTTTTCTATTTTTCTAAATGGACCACATGTTTTCTTTTTATTTTCATTTCTTGTAACTCGTTAGGGTAATCTTCTTCAATTCCCAAATTGAGAATCAAATGGATAGAGAGCAGCAGTGATGAGAAATTCGGATAGGTTTTGACCGGTGACGATGAAGGGAGCTAGGTTCGATTGATGGAAAAGAACAAGTAATGGGTTAGCAAGCGTTGCGAGGCCGGGTGAGCTCGCGGCAAAAGAGTCGAATTGGGTTGCAAGGCATAGGTTTGAGTTTGGGGCTTTAGGTTCAGGGGCATAGAAAGTGGGTGGCCACTCTTTGCTCCGACACAGCCTATTTTGACAAAAATACATTTTTTGACTATATAAATAATTGTAAAAAAAATTTTAATATATAAATTAGTATTAATCTATATTTTCAGAACACCTCGAAATTGATGGCTGGATCCACTCCTGTTTGGGTTCATGAGTTCAAGGCAGAGTCACACGACAGAGGGGGGGGGGTTCGAAACCAGTGTGAAGAGCAGTGGGTATCGAAGGTCAAGATTTTCGGGTTTGATTTTCGGCGAAGGTTTTCCGGGGACGGGTTGCCCAAGGGAAGTTGCGGGTTCTTTGGCTTCTAATTTCTGGTTTCGTTTTAAGGTGAATTTTGGTACGATTGTTGGAGGGGTTTGGCACGAGACCAGCGAAGATGGTGGCTGGCGGAGCAGTCTCTTTGTTTTCACTTGTTTCCTTTTTTCCCCCTCTGAATTGGTTGACTATGACTGAATGGAAGAAGGGACAGTGGTAGTGTTGGAATGTTCGAAATGGGCACGAACTCTCTGTATGTGTATGTGTTTATGCTATGAATGTAATGAATGTTATATACCGATTAAATCTGGGAACGTGGGAGAGATATGGGCAATTGACTTTTAGGAGATGAGGGAGAAATCTGGTTAGTATAATCAGTTTGTGTAAATTCTGATAGGATTCAATATGGGGAGTTTAGAATACTACCTTAAAAACTTAACATGAATTGATGATTATGTCATAAAAATAAGGCAAAACTAAGAGCATCCACATTCGTAGAACTTTATTAATGGAGTTGTTAGTTAACAACTCAAAAAACAATCTATATTAGTGGTGTTAAAATAATTGCTAAAAATATTTAATTTAACGAGTTGTTATTTTTATTATTAAAGTTAACAATATACTTAATACTTTATGTTGTATTATTTATTCTTTTTTATTTTAATTAAATTGGAATTGATACACTATTTGATTATTGAATTAATGATTAAACTTAACACACTTATTTAGATCATCAATGTGATATAAATTAATTGTTAAATTTAACTTGTTTATGTGTCATTTAACAATCACTAAAAACTCTATTTTTTACTCATGTGGACAGTCAACTTTAACACTAATAGTGTGAATACTCTAACCGACTGAGCATCAATGCGGTTTCATAGGATTACGGCATAAAAAATATGACCCAAAATTCTTTGCGGCCCATATGTAGACTCCTAGTTTCTACTTTATTAGAAGTGAAAAGAAGTGAAGAAGACATGAACGTGGCCACGTGCTACGGTAAGGGAGAAGAATGGTAAGACACAAGGGGCAGCTAATTTGGAGGTAATTTACCTTAACTTTGTGCTTTGACCGTAATTTTCAAAATATTTAATAAATTACTTTGTTTTTCCTAAATAATTTATTCAATATGGGTAAAAGTCGGTTAAATAATTCTTTAATAGCTTAAACACCAATTTGGGCTTCAAATTGGGTTTCAAAAGTTTATTGGACTTCAAATGAGAGTGAACTCAAATTGCTACAAACGCTTTTCTTAAATAACACAAGACTTGAATTGATTTTGGACCCACTATAGCTTTATTGAAATTGGGCTTGAAATTAAAATTAAAACAAAATGGTCTTAAATATCAATTTGGGTTTGGGTTAAAAAAATTAAACTATTAATTAACCCAAACACTAACATTAGACATCGTACCCAAATATTCACAAATATCACATAATTGGACTCGCGCTGGGAATTCAGTTACGAACTTGCGTTTTTCTTTAAAGTAAAATAGAGGAGTGATATGAATTCTTTAAAATATTTATCGTGACCAATATTAAAATAACGGATTAAGGTGCGACAAGCTAAAAATTATTTAAAATCTTTAAAATAATAATTTTCAATTATGAAAATTCCAGTCGCTACAATATATATATATATATATATATATAGAGGTAACAATGATCAAATTAATTTGGATTAATGAAAATCAGATCGATGCAAAATTACCGAATTTAGTACACCTATAAACGTGACAAAATTATATACTTAAAAATGAGTATAATTATAGCATCGGCTCAACATTTTTGCCTTAGATTAAAAAATATATATGTGACTGGAAAAAGCTTCGCAGACAGATATGATGAATTTTCTGATTATCATTTGAAATACCTCTCTTCCTATCCACTAATCAATAGATTGATATGGATTAAGATTTTTTTTTGTCCAATCAAAATTAATCATATAATAAATTTAAATATAAGCAAAGATTCTAACATGGTATTTTGAATTGGATCATCCCCGCAATTTACTTTTACAATGTTAATTGAACACATTTTATTTGCACCATTTAGGTATAGATTTCAGAAAAATTGACTACTTGAACTCTTGAAAAAATAAATTCAAATCTATACTAGGCGCATTCCAATATTAACTAATCCCGTTAATAAAATTGGAAGATAGATAATTACTTAGTTTTCTAGTAAATGTATTTACTTATATCATTTATATTTAAGGAAATATTTCCATTATGTGTAAAAAAGAGACAGGGCCGCCCAAAGTGCATTAACCGAAATGGTACTTTAACCCAAGATATATGTGTATAGCATTTTTAAACAAATTTTTAATTGTGTTCAAATTGATATGATAGATCTCTTCCATTTTATGACTTCATTGATTAGTATTTAAGATGAACAGAATAAAAAGTCTGTTGACTACACGCGAGCCATGCATATATATATATATATATATATGAATGTGCTGCATACATTATAAAGAAACAACAAATCAATTAAACAGCCCAGCAACAACTATATAGACAACTCAAGCAACACAACAAAACATAATTCAACTAAACACTCAGAGATTGATGTAATCAAAATCAATTACAAATAAGATAGAGGGAACAGTCTTATTAAGATCAAATTTCAAAAAGCCCAAACATAAGATATTCCAAATAGGGTTTGACAATTGTACCAAAAAAAAAGGGTTTGACTAGAAATTCAAGGATAAAATTAATTAGAAATTATATAAAATGCAGAATTACTAAGATACCGCACTAGACACTAAATTGTAATTTAATATAATTCTTGCTTAAAAATGTTAATTATAATCACACAGAGTTTCATAAGTTTATTTAAATTATTATTACTTATGATTTTCTTAATTGTGTTTTACTGGGTTAAATTGTCTATTTTGCTATTGTCTTATTTTATTTAGTTTTCTGAGGCATCGCTTACTCAGGGTGGTTTCACTTACCAACTAATTTAACAAATAATTTTGACAAAAAATAGTGTTCTTTAGATTAGTTAAATCTTCCGATCTTATATTTATTTTCATAAAACTAATTAAAATTTCCCTCCCATACAAAAACTCAAAATTTCCTTTTTAATTATTTGAATCTCTACCCGAGTGCAATCATTACCGATTGTCTAGTCAAAATCAAATTTATAACTAATTTACTGTTTTCTTTACAAAAGTTGCCAACTAAAATTTTCCACTTAATTAATTAATTGATGCAAAATAAATCGCTGAAATAAATATTATAGCGATCAAAATTTTCTTAAATAAAAATTATTTTTTTAAAGATTCTAAAGAATTCTTAAGCTTGTCGCTACTATTCTAATTCGCTATTTTACTATTGATAACGATAAAGATTTTAAAGAAATTCACGCCCCTCGTCTATTTTATTTTAAAGATAACGTGAGTTATAATTAATTAGATTTCATCTTAAGATTTGGCTCGGGTTCAATTATTTATATTCGCATATAACATCCAATTCATTGTCGGGTTAAGAAGTGGTCTAATTTTTAGGTCCAAGATTTAGTCCATGTGAAGCTAGAATTGTATTTTCCTTTTATATTTCTTTAGTCCAAACTCAAATTAATATTTAATGTCATTTTGTTTTAAGTGAAAATTAGCCAACACACACCTATTGACCTTTGTAATTAGAAAAATACTTATTTTAATTTTTAATTGACAAATGGGTTAATTTCAAAAATCGTCCTCAGTCTTTGGGTTAAGAACCGGTTTCGTCTCTAACCTTTTTTTCATACACCACAGCCCCCAACCTTTAATAAATACACACGAATCGTCTATTTTCCACTATTCTATAAAATTTTTAATAAAATAACGATTATTCCCTTTAAACTTTTTAAATTTTTCAAAAAAAATTAAAAATAATAAAAAAATTAAAAAAAAAAACACCTAACCCGCCACCCCCTCCCCAAGATTAGCTGATGGAAATGCTACCATTCCAGTAGTCATCCATTCTGCCATTCGAATCAGCATTGAGGCAGCAAAAAAAAGGGTGGCAGCAAATGGGGAGGGGGCATTCATCCCCCTTTTTGGCGACAGGAAACTGCAACCAATGTTGCCATTTCAGGCAACTAAAGTGCTGCCATTTCTGGCAGTACAAATAGGGGGAGTCTTACCCCCATTTTGTGTATTTTTTGCATAAAATGCAGGGAGACTCCCTCTATTTTGTGTTGTCAAAAAAATAACTTTTTCTGGCGGCTAAAAAAGGAGGAGGGATTCGCCCCCTTTTTGCAGCAGGAATGCTACCATTTCAGCGGCGGAATGGCCGGCGACGAGAATGGTAGCATTTCCAGCGACCAATCTTGGCGAGGGGGCAGGGGAGGGGAAGGGTGGGTTGGGTTTTTTCCTTGTTTTTTTTTTTAATTTTTAAACTTTTTTTCAAAAAATGTAAATAGTTTAAAGGGTATAATCGTCATTTGATTAATAAATTTATAGAATAGTTTAAAGGGTGTAATCGTCATTTAACTCAAATAATATATTTTAGCAGGATTTCATTTACAACTTTTAAAGCCACTTATATTTTGTTTCCAATTAAATTATTTAATTCTAGAATAACTGAAAAACCTATGGATACCACTAAACTTCTTAAAGAAGTCTTCCACCAAATCAACTCAAACAAGTGTAATCTTACCCTTCAAGTTACCGTGTATATATAAACGTGACTACAAAATTAAGTACTTTTATCTTTTTCTCAATCCTCATTCACGCGGAAATAAGAAGAATCCAAACTTTACATCATTCAATTCAAGAGATCGGAAGTCTTTTGTTCTATTCTTTCAAATTTGATTTAGAAGGCTTCAATTCATTCCAAGGTTATAAACTTTGAAAATATAACTGCATGCATGTACATGGCATAACTACTCGAATTTTTCCCACAAAACATCATGCATATATTATACACATAGCAAATCTTCAACGGCGTACATACAGCCGCCTATTTTCTTCTTTTCATTTTTCATGCATGGTCTAAGCTGGACCCGACTCCAAAGTGTTGAGTTTACGACACGTCAAAGAATTAACTTTTTATTATATACTCTCAAAATATTTTACACAATGGGACACTTTAATTTCTCACACTAATTTTATTTTAATTTTCACTTCCTACCCATAATTCCTAAGCACTCAACTCTCAAGCGCTCACTACTTGAGCACGTTGCTCTCTCAGTTCCTCACCCTCTAATCACAGCCTAAACCATCATTCTTCACTCCTTTTTCCGCTCACTTTTAGTCCCTCACTCACGCAGACTCACTACAATTGCGTAGGCTTGGGGTATTTATAGACAACACAAAGTCAGTAGTCTTTAGATTTTTCCATGCATGTCGGCTGCACTGTCTCCATTTCTCTATAATTTTCTTAGCTTTCTCAATTGCCTTTATTTATGCCATTATCCAGATTTCTCTGGAAAAATTCTTAAAGTGGGTAATGACCTTCAATTCTCCCCTTCTGCGCCAACTTTGTGTTTTCGTCTCTTCTTCCAATTCTTTAGAGATATATCTAAGTATCTCTTATTCTTGTCATCATCATTTTCAGCAGTCTCTTTTTTTGTCAGCTCGACGGACTCTCTCATCTTTGACTTTCTAGATTTGTCATAGTTGATTGCCTTCTGGAGTGTCTCTAACCTTTTTACCACCTTGCTATTGTCATTTGACTCTAACGTACCTCGTACCTCTAATTTCAACAGCACTATGTCATATTTCAGGAGCTTGATTCTCATGCTCCTCTTGCCACTTTTTTTCGATCTCTTCGGACTTTGGTGGCTCCCTATCTTTGTTATCCACCAAGATGTTTCTTCATTTTCCTCAGCCAACTCCCTTTCTGATATTGACCAAGATGACTCTTCACTGTGCTCAAGTAGCTTCTCTTTTATATTCTTTGAGTGTGATTCTACCTTCTCCAATGCTTCCCAAGATGACTTTCATAGAACACCTCCTCGTGTTGTGAGTCATCAAACAAATCATCTTCAGATGATTTTCCACCAGACACCTCATCGTGTCCTTGGTCTTCAAACCAGTTATCTTCAGATGATTCTTGACTAGACACCTCCTCGTGTTCCTCATCTTCAGATGAATCATCTTCACCAAACAGTTGTAAAGGTAGAAATACAACTTCATATTTCTTCTTCTCATGTGCCTTGAATTGCCTCTTGTGAGCTTCCTCAATGATTGCGGGGCATGCCTCGAAATCCCATTCTTCTTCACTCTCATATCCTCCTTGCTAATAAGTTGTTACATTGCCCTCTGTTGATGTTTTCTCATACTAACAATCTATAGCATAATGACCTCGTTTGCCACATACATAACATAAGCCATTACTTCACTTATATCCACTATATTGTCCTCTTCTGTCGCAATCTTCTTGAACTCCTCTTGTCTCAGAACCTTTTGTTTCTCCTCTTTTCTTATTGTAACTAAATAACACATTTTCTTCTTCTTCTTTTATTGAGTCTCTTACCATTTGCTTGGTCAACGCTTCTAGGTCGGCTAGCAAATTTTCAATATTAACTAGAGATGGTTGCTCTCGCCAACCTTATATTGCAGAAATAATGCCCCTAAACTTGGGTCCCAATCCATGTTTTATTATTCTCTTCATTTTAGATTCTGAGACTTTGCTATCTCAATCTAGTTCAAAAATTTCAAGACAGAGAGATTTTACCTTATTAAAATATTCTTATACTGTCATCTTACCCTGCTTAACTAGAGTAACTCGTTCTCCAAGAGAGAAATTTAAACTCATTTTTCTTGGAGAATAACGCTACCAATGTGTCCCATTGGAGAATAACGCTACTAATGTGTCCCATGCCTTCTTTGGTGCATCCACATCTCTAACATGTTTTAACAATTCTTCATCGATTCCTAGTTTGAGGACATACAAGGCTTTCTCTGCTTTAGCTTTCTATTTCTTTAGAGCTACGACATCCTATGGCGGTGTCACCTCATCGCCGCCCACTACTTCCAACAAGTTATAGCCTTGAAGATACAACTCCATGTATGTCTTCCGTGTGGTGTAGTTATGATTATTGAGTTTTTTAATTTCACCTACCATCTGTATGTCTCCCATCGTGACTTGGATTACCTCCTCATAACCAAGCAAGCTTCTCTAAGCTTCACAGTCTTATTATTATGCACGAATCTCCCCTCAAATGTCATACTATGAAAACTCTAGACCCTTGATCGACCCACTATTAAAACTCGACCTTGCTTTGATAATCTGCCAGACCCTCACTCGACTTGACAATAATATGGCTACTTGTGTATTAACTCGTTCTAATACCACTTGGTGAGTTTATGACACATTATATACTCTCAAAAGATTTACACAATGGGACACTTTAATCTCTCACACTAATTTCATTTTTATTTTCACTCTCTACCTATAATTCCTAAACACTCCAACTCTCAAGCACTTACTACTTGAACACTTACTCTCCCAATTCCTCACCTCCCTAATCATCACCTAAACACTTATTCTTCACTCATTTTTCCACTCACTTTTAGTCCATCACTCACGCAGACTCACCACAATTGCATAGGCTTGGGGAACTTATAGACAACACAAAGTCGGTGGCCTTGTCTCTAGATTTTTCCATCCATATCAGCTGCACTGTACTGGGCGGAAGAAGGTCGTCATCGACCAGATGGCAAGGCAAGGCGCGGTGGAGACTACTGAAAATAGATGGACTTCTCGAGTGGAGGCTTTCTTCTAGGTTTCGACTGAGTGAAATGATTTAGGGATTTGGTTCGTCTTGATTGAAATAGTTTGTGTTATTTTAAGAAAACTCAAATCTTGAATTCATATTGACTATGACTTAGTGAAAAATTTTTCAAATAGAACACTCGCTCTAGTGGTAAAGGCTTGTTGATTTTGTCTTGGGAATGCAGGTTCAAGCTTTCACAAATACCAACTCAAGGTACAAATTTATTTTTTTTTCTACAATTAATTCAAAAAAAATAATTTTCAGGTATCTGGGTCGGGCCAGCCAGTAACTCCTTTTCCCAATCTGATAAGATTTCGGGCCGAAATTCTTTGCCCCGTACCTGCTCCAATACTTAATGGGGCGGGTACACACGGGTATCGGGTACTCGGTACAGAATTGCTATTCTTATATATGAGTCACTGTCACAGTGTCGTTCTCTACTAGAGACCTTACTTGTCAATTAGATAAAATAAAATATTTACTTTGCTAGCCCCAATATATGGATATTGCATAAGTTGGTCCCGGAATTTCTAATATATATGTTTGACTGATAACTTTCCGAATCTTATCAATTAATTCAATAACTTTCAAAATAAGTAGTTCAATTCAATTAAGTCCTAATAACTTTCAAAATTTATAAGTTAACCCGTAAGGTTTTTAGTAACAAAGAATTAACCTAGTAAATTTCAATAATTGGTTAACTCAATTATTTTAATCCTTTCATAAGGTTAAATTAAATTCATAATATGCTTCAAAATATTAATTAAAGTGTTTTAAAATATTTATAGTAATTACTTTGACTAGACGAGAATGAGATCAATCTCTAAAGTTCAAGAGCTTCACATCTATTTCATTTTCCCAAGGAACTTCAACATTTTCATATGGGGATTTTATATGCAATGTGGTTTTAGTTTTCCTGTGTCTATTATCTACATGAACTTATAGTTATGTTTGATTACTAGGACTCCTATAGTAGCGACAGGGATCGTAAATAGGTTCAGAATTGTAAGTCCTTGGGATTGCCCATAGTGCACATATTGCCAAGGGCTGTCAATAGGTCCGGGGCTATAAAAAGGGGCAACTGGAAAGTCAAAGTGCAGGTTCAATTACTACACATTTTACAGTTACATTCAAGGGCTATAAATAGGTTCGAGATTGTAAAAAGAGGTCCTCAGGGTTGTCCTACTGAACAGTTTATCAATGGTTTTGTATTGGTATGATTTGCATGGTCATGATTGTATATCAAAGATCGATATGGTTTTGTTACATACTCCACTGACTGTGTACTTGTTATATTCATCATAATTTTCCAACCTTGCAGGTTAAGGAGCTTGACGCAAGCGTGGCAAGGAGAGGCACTCGCTTATTTAAATCAATTTCTCAATTTACATTGTTTTACTTTTATAATGCCTTTAGTGTTGGATTGGATTTAACAAGTTTCTTATGCAATTCTTCTAAGAAAAAAAAAAGTCCTCCCTTACATGGAGACGATATTCTTTCGTGGCGCTGAATTGGCAAAGAATCATGGAGCCCACAAAAGCACCCGCCTTTACCTAACCTTTTTCCAAAAATCATTCAAACCCCATTCCCCCATTTCTCTATTTCGTTCCCTTCCACCATAGTCCCAAATGAAAAATTCTGAAGGCCAGTCACCTTTAACAGTTGACATGAAACACACAAGAAAATACATGACCATCCGTTGTCCCAATTTCTTTATTCCAATTCCCCGTTTCCCTAAGTTCAACAAATTAATTCCTCACCTGGCCCCACAAATCACATTTCAGCTTTTGCAAATCAATTCCTCAGTCATATTTGACCTTCTACAAATCAAATACTAGCGTTCAAAATTTCAGGCGTTGTCCTTTCCTACATACAATTGTAAGAAAATCATAGGACAAGGCATTAGGTTGTCGTGACCTGAAAAGCACGGCACCAAAAAGCACCCTGCCGCAATGATTTGCAGTCCATCTCCGTCGCGATCTATAATAATAACTCCGTCATGCGCTTGACCTTGCAAATATCTCCCCCTCTTTCTTTCAAACTCAAGATATGTGTTATCTTATGTTCTTGACCAGTTTGCTAAGATTTATTGTTTAGGTGGTGAGATTCTATGCTTTTTGCATAATTTATGTAAGGGATAATGTTGGTTGAGTGTTTAATTGGACATTGTTGTACTACAAGAAAAATGAATTTTTACAACGAGATTTATTACGATGGTGAAATAACCGTAGTAAAAAGGCCTTTTACGACAGCAAATGAACCACGGTAAAAATGTTTGTAGTTTATACACTGGAAATGAGTATTAATGACGGTTTTGTTAAAAACCGTCGTAAGTATTGTTATCAAATACCACAGTTTTTGATAACAATCGTAAATGATATGTTTTTCTAGAAACTTTTCTTGACAGTGGTTAAAAAATAGTAAAAAAAATCCCACAGAACCCCTATTTCCTCCCGAAACATTTCGACCCAAATCAAAAAATTACATCCAGTTCTTCATATCGTTTTATCTTTAGTGCCTGATTGCATCTATTTCATACCCACATCTTCTTTTTCAACATTAATCTCCTCCCAGAAAAATTTGTTTATGTAAATTCCCTAATCATATGTTGTTTCAATTCTTTTTTCAAAACTTGAAATCCCGTCTCTAGAAAAACTTGGACAAACCTGCCCAAGTGCATTCCCAACTCTCAACACAACCCTAAACCCTTTTGCCCAAAACTATATATCCATTGAATTCATCCAAAAAATTGGATTAAGGTTAAGAATTTGACAAATACTTGCAACGACTTCACAATCTATTGAAGGTACGTAAGCTCGATTTTTCATTCTTCTCTCTTAGTTTCGCAGAAGAATTGATGGTTAAATGGGTAGAAAATTGTTTTTTACTTCTTATATCTTTCACAACTTTGTGTATGAATGTGAAATATTTGGCACAAAATTAGTTAGAAGCACCTTATAATTTTTTAATTTTTTGGCCCTTTAATGAAGTTTTCTGTTTGAATGTCTGTGACTGATCTCTCTCGTTCTTTATCCGGTTATGAATGTGTGTGAAAAAAATTCCCAATGTGTGATGCGTAGTTTCTTATCTCTGTAACGCACTTCTTGTTGTAATTTTTGTTTAGCAAAAATCCTTTATGATACTTCAAGATTTTGGTTTCTTTTTGGAAGAGTTGTATCTACAGTTTACCTAGTAAGTTGAGTACTACTAGTAATGGGGTATTTTCATGCTCAAAACTCAAAAAATTGGCAGAAAAATGAGAGGATAATTACTCAAGAAATGCAGAAAGTAAACGGAGATGAAGATAAATGAGTCTAGATAAGAAATATTACACTTAGTATAAACAAAGAAAACTATATTGTGCATTTCCCGAATCACAGACCTTTTTATTTTTGCATGAAAACATAGTTCTAGTTGGATCAAATTGTTTCCTATAGCCAAATAAGATTAGTCCTCTGTTTTCTCCATAATTTTATTTTTCCTTCTTGTGTTTTTTGTGTTGGAAAATCCCACACATGTATATATAATAAAGGTGATTTAAAGGAGTAAGGGGACTGAATTAAAGTATGTATCTACGCTGCTGCCTTTTCGGGAGAAAATGCAGAGAAAAATTATTCAAAGCATTGCTACTCTGTTTTGGGTTTGAAAACTTGGCTTCCCAGATTAAGAAGTCCACCTAGAATGGGGAAACTTTTTGTCTAGGCGGAAGTCAGATTATTTCATCTCGTTAGGACTAACAATATTTCTAATTTCTCTGAAATTGCCAAATGTCACGTGATATCATTACCTCTTTTGTTCACTTGTAGACTTATGTTGCTAGTATAATAATGGATAAACATTACTTTTTTTTTTTTTATTTTTATGGATAAACATTACTTACATTTAGTAAAACTAATTTATAATTTCAGAAGCTATTTATTTACATAGTTCTCGTCTAGCGTTGTAAGAATCAAAATCTTTCCTATTCACAGGTTGTTTGTGATTTTGTGGGCCCTAGCATTTTGCATTTGGTAATCAATGGCAAATGAAAATAGGAAGATGTCCGCAACTCAAGGATTTTAGACAAAAAGGGATGACTAGAGGTAGCTTATACTCGTCTTTTTTCAACATGCCATTGTAGCAATGTCTTTAGAGTAATTTAATAATTAAGAGATTACAATTATGTGACTAATTTATCAGGAGTCGAGGATCTTGAAATTGTCTAAAAATTTGTCTAATCTCAAAACAACCTGAGCAATCCCAGGTAACAACTTGAGCCTTTGTTGCCTTGTTCATATCCAAAGTTAATTTTACTATACTTTTCATTTACTATTTATATTTTTACTTCATACAACAACCATGAATTAGTATAAACTTGTACATATTTGATAAAGTTACGGGACTCGAAGGACATAGACATGTCCGAAGAATGAGGATTCGTCCACCGCCATCTCAAATGAATAGCAAAAAAGAAAGGATGTGTTGGCTAGCAACTCTATAGAGTTGTTGAAGAAAGAGATAATAGAAGATTTGAGAAAACAATATGAGTTTGTAATTGCTGAAATGAAGTCCAAAACCGAAGACTTAACATCACAATCAGCTAGCATATAGGGAGAGGTTTGTGTAATACTTACTCATAATGTATAACCGATCTAAATGAAACATAAATAAATATAATAAAGGTGATTTATTCTCTGTTCTGCTACTGGGATTTATTAGCTGCACTTGAGCTTTTTTGGGGCGATCTTGATTTTATAATGTGCATTTTTTTTATTTACTATGGTCAGAGTTCCTCATGCGATCTTGTTAGAAGGACGTATATAGTTTGTATTAGTATTTGGAGTTATTTACTTAAGAGTTTACAGATAATGGAGTTCGATGTTTGTAAAATTGATTCTGGTAAGAAGAAGAAGTAGTAGAATGATCCTTTCAAAAATTTTAATCATTTCTCTAGTTTATGCATTTCCTTTTTCTTGGTTTTATTAAGTGGAAGACTCTGAATTTCATAAAATAATGAGTTCTTATTTAATGCAATATTCAATTCTTTAATTTGGATGTTCCTTTTTCTTTAAAGATAAATTCTGAGGGGTCTTGCATTTAGATAAGTGATGAACGTTGAGAAGGATCTATTATCTAAAATCAATTTCGTAAAGCCAAACCATTACAAATTTGTTTTGGTGTGTGATATTAAATTGTTTATAGAGCAATATTGGTTTCTAGGTTCCTTATTCCGATCTTTCAAGGAAATCAAGTCCTATGGAACTATACAGACCGATATTAGTTTTAGTCTAACTTGTTCTTTTACTACTCTGCCCTAAATTTATTGGTCTTTTGTTTTAGTGTACATAAATGTCTTGCTTTTGTTTCCTGGGCAAACAATTAATTCTTCAGATCGGAATGTTGTTTCAAATGATTTGAATATGTCTTGTTCTTTGCTATAAAAGTTTTTGAGGTTTCAATAATTTTTTGTGTAGCTTTTATCCAAGCTTGGTTAAATATTTACTGTATAATTTTCTTTTTGTTCTCTAGGTGCTGGAGTAGAGATCCTAAACTAAAAGATGCAATTTGGAATGGAGTAAAATGTGACTTAGAAGGAAGAAGACTCCATGACATGCAAGAACACAACTTTCTATTGGAGTGGTTGTTTAGTGGAGTGCTAGTTTTGGCAAGTGCAGGTTACAAGCTTAGTGCTTTTATTATGATTTTGTTGAAGAACGTTGTGCTTATTTTATTTTAGAATTTTAAATGAATGACGTGGTTACTAGAAAAAATATATGTTATTTGAGGGATACACATGGTTCTTGTATTGACTATGGAATGGTTTCTTATTTTACTAATTAGATGTTTTCTATTTCTATATAGATATTTCAATTTTCAGCTATTAAAATGACAATTTATATGTTAAGCTTTTTGCTGCTGTTAAATATCTGTGGTAAAAATATATATTGATCATACATTATATACACAACATATGGTATTTACGACGGTTTTAAAGCCATTGTCAAAAAATATAAACAACATTGTATATAATATTATTCACTACACTTTGCAAAACTGTAGTAAAACTGTGGTAAAAAACAAATACATCGGTTTGCAACCGTAGGCAATGTTTTTATCATAGCTGTTATGCCCGCGGACAGGAAGCTGTGGTGAATCCGTCGTAAACAATATATACCACAGTTTCCTTGGTCTTTTACGACTATTCTTGACCGTTGTGAATATCCATTTTTCTTGTAATGTTGTAATTCAGTGAACCATAGACTGCAAAGGTGAGATTCTATACTTTCGGCATCATTTGTGCAAGGGGGTATGTTGGTTGGGTGCTTAATTAGACATTGTTGATGCTATGGTAAGGTAGAGTTGGTGTTTCCAATGTGGGTAAGCGTGGACAGTGAGGTTGGCTGTGATGTTTCCGATGGACTAGTGTATAAACTAGGAATTATGTAAATGTCTTGATTTTCCAGAGGTTGTAACTAAAGTAGGTAAAGTTATGAACTAAAATGTTGAACTAGTATACGTTTAAATGTTTCCTAGCTTTTGATTATGTAGTTTCTTAAGTGTGTAGATGAAACAAGAAAAGCTCAAATTCCATATTTTTCTATTTATGGAAGCCATGTACGAAAAATCATTTGGAGATAAAAAATTGGAACGAATGTAAACTTCTCTCAAATGGGGTATTAATTAAGTGAATGAACATTCTTCAACTCAACAACTGAAGACCTCATGTGGTATGAAGTATAATCTTTAGCCATGAGTTATTAGTGTTCCTTCATGTCTATGTATCTGAACAAAAAAAGTACTATCGTGCATATTTGTTTATATGAAAAATATAGGACAACTTACATTTAATGATAAGTGTATTTTAGATGCAATATACTTCTCTTAACTTATTCAATTTTACATGTAATTGAGCAAATTTCTATCAAATTTGTGTGATATGGTTTATATAGTGAAAAGCTCAAACTGAGGTGACGCCAAGTGAAAAAGATGATTTTTGAACCAAAATGGAGCTTTACATTCAAGTTGTGACATCAATTCGTGATTGCTCGAGAGTTTCGGCACAGAAAGATCAGTGTCAACAAGTCCAAGAAGTAGATTGCACCTTGAGAGAACTTAAAAGAGACTATTTGGGTCGTGTTTGAAGAATGTGAGGACCATTATGAAGAGTTCGAGAAGTTTTAGACTTGTATAAATGAAGAAAAATACTGAAAGAGACCGTTGCTGCAAGAAAAAGTCAAATCATTAACTAAATTGTGTTTTTTCAAAGTAGCTCGCCGGTACGCCACGGCATGCAAACCGCGGTGACCCGGAGGCTAGGAAAATCTTTGTTGGCCATGGTTTTAATGCGGCAAGCATACGTGGTGACCCGCGGCACATAGCGGAAAGCCTTTTTGACGATTTTTTTTTTTTTACCCTTTTTGACACATTTGGGAACTCTAGGGCATCTACAGCTATAAAAGGATGGGAAAGAAACATAAGAAAGTGTAGAGCTGTGTGGGGAAGACAGTGAAAAGCCAAGAGCAACATCTACGGAAAAGAGATAACGGGGAATTTATCATGGATTCAACTCTTTCGGATTTTGAATTTCAATATTTTGTGTTGTTTTCTTTTTCCCAGCAAGCAAGACTAAGTTATTGTGCTAGGATTATGAGGAAACCATTGTTGACAAATTTTTTATTTTAAAGAATTGCTCATTTTTCTTATTTGCTATTGGTCAATTGTTTGTTATTCACTTATACGTCCGCTTTAATGCTTGATCACCATTAATTTGTATTTGTGATTTATATTGCTTTTGAGAGATTCGATGTAAATTAGCACATAGTAATGAATAACGTAGGGTCATATATTGATTGTCCATGTCAATATGCCTTGTGAAATCACTACATGATGATATTTGGGATTTAATGCATGTTTATGTGTTCGCAATCTAATTAGAGATAATTAAGTTCACATGTAGGCATAGAATCAATTGACGATCGAAAGAGGCTTTTGATTAATATTGGATCATCGATTTTTAACCTAGGCAATTATCTTGATATTGTTGATTGTTGTTATTGTTTTGATTGATATCCTATAATTTGATCGATTTTAGGATAGTTTAGGGATTCATGTCATGACCTAGAGGTGGATATGGTTCTAACTCAAATAACAAACGACATTAAGTCCGATAGAAGATAGAGACATACTTCTATGCTTAGTGCAATCTTTTATGATGTTCTATAGCTTTATATTGTTTTTTTATCTGTTCGCATCCATCATAGAGATATAAGTGGGCTATAAGTAAAAATAGATTTGATTTGTATCGAGAGAGCAAATTGACAAGAAAGGAATATTAGTTGTCAATATATGATAAGGATTGATTGAAAATGAGTAATCAATGGTTCGTAGTGGGTCAACAATGGTGGATTCGTAATCCTAGTACTTTATTGATGTCATTGTTCTAATATTTGTAAATAATTTTAACTGTTTATTTCCTTAGATAGTTTTCCTCTTCTTAACTGAAACAATTAATTGTATTACCCTTTATTGAAAGTTGTGATTAACTAGAGTAAATTTATTTAGTAGATTCAGTCTTCGTGGGATTTGACACTCTATTCACTACTATATTTCTTGTTAAAGATCCATCAACTTGGGGGATTAAATCAAACACATTTAATGTTCCCAACCTTTGAAGTATTATTAGATCACGTCCCCAACCTTTATTTCTCCTTATGGAGGTCCGCAATCTTATAAGAAGTCCCCATTTAGGTCCTTAGTGACATAAATCATTCGTTGTATCCGTTAATCATCCAGTTGGAAAGAGAAAGGCGGGGGGAACTCCAAACCCATTTGGCAAATAAAATATAAATATTTTAATTTTTTTCTTTAAAAAAAGGGAAAAATAGAGGGAGGGGAACTCCCCCATTTTGGCTGCCGGAAATGATAGTCCTTTGTTACCATTTCTGACAGCCTTATTATGGTGAGGAGAGGGGAGTCTCCCCCATCCTTCCCAACATACTGCCGTTTCTGGTAGTCATTTCGCTGTCGAAAATGGTAGCACTAGAAAGGGCAGGGCGCAATGGGGAAGTCTCCCTCTTTTGTTGCCAGAAATGGTAGCAACCATCCCAAAAGGCTGCCGGAACGCCTGCCAGAAGGGGAGAACCCCCTCCTCCCATAAATAAATAAAATCTTTATTTTTTTATTTGCTAAATGGGTTTTATTTTGATATACGAAAAATGCCCCAAACTTTCTCACCACTACAGAATTGCGCATAAAAATTGGAAATAATCGTCGATTTTTGAGAAAAACGACGCGTAAACAATATACGATGACAAAATTAAAATAAACACTAATATCATAGATGTCAGTCCTTAGCTAAGAACCGACGCCCCTAGTCGATCAGTAGAAGGGGACGCTAGTCCCAATAAGTGACTGATGCCCCTTAATACACTACTGGGACCGGCGCCCTTCCTTTTTATATCAGCTACCCAGATTCATGAAACCCCATTTGAAGTATTTGTTGAAAATCTTGATTTGAACTCCAATCTTGCCGAAACCAATTTCAGTCCTTAAAACCCATGTCAAGGTTAAAGCAAAGCTTGTTTTCAGCCTTGAGTCACATTGAGAAATTACTTCCCCATATTTCAATCCCAAAATCCCTAGATCTCTACCCAAGTAATCTGCCGAGTGGCGACGACGGTAAGGTGGCTGGCGAAGTGCATTTCGCCTGACATCTTGGTAATTTCACTTGCTTTTTCATCTTATCAGTATTTTTTCTGTATTAATTTCATTGCCACTTAACTCTTGGTAGTTGAAGGTGACCAACGACGGTGGCGGACGGTGGACAACGATGGCGGTGGATGGCTGTGTTGGTGCATTGCATTTTTTTCTTCCACATCTTCAAAGAATTTTCAAAGTATAATTTTTTCTCCATTTTTTTGGTTAGTTCGAAATGAGATTATTGGTTTTTATGTGTGATGAAATTTATTTTGGATATAGAGATTATGATTTTTAGGGTTTTGTGAAATTTGATAAAGATTGGTATATATGTATACGTTGTTAAATATATTTGTTGTTATATATGATTTTTTGTTAATTTGTGAAATTGTGATTTTTTATTAAATATATCTTTTTTTATGTATGATTTTTTGTTAATTTGTTAAATTATGATATTTTGTTAAATATAGTTTTTGTTATACATTGCTATATATGTACATACATATATATTTTTGTTAAATATATATGTATACACTGTAATGAGAAAATTGGTTTATTGTGTGAAGAAATATTTATTTTGGATTTAGAAATTATGATCTTTAGGGTTTTTGTTAAATTTGGTAAAGATGGGTGTACGTGTATAGATTGTTTAGTAGTGTTTTACACATAAATTGATATTTTTGCTTCGCACTAAAATGATAATGAGAATACATGAGTAATTAGTAAGTGTTGAAATTTAAATAAAGAAAAAGAATCAAATAATTTAAAAAGTATTTGATTAAATTTATGACGTCAATAGAGTAGCGTAAAACGATTGTGTCGTGACCTGTAAGACTTTAAAGAGGGCAAATACTAATGTAATAGCTCTTTGATTAAATTTCAATATTGTAAATGTGCAAAGAAGTTTTGACAGACAAATTAAAATTAAAATTAAATAATATAACTATTCTGTGATTAAATTTGTGATGCAAGTGAATATGTATAATTAAAAAATATTAATGAACAAATAAATTTTTATAATAATAAAATAATAAAAAGCGATTTGATTAAGTATGTGATGAGAATGAATATGTGATTGGAAAGAGATCTCTTTCCAATTGGATGGTTAATAGACAAAATAGATGATTTCCATCAACAAAGACCTAAATGGGGAGTTTTTAAAAGATTGAGAACCCCTACAAGGAGAAATAAATGTTGGGAATGTTAGATATAAATTACCCAAATATATATATATATATTGGTTATTGAGGTGAGAAAACTTTAAATAAAGGTTGAGGAATTTGCTACAGCTATAGAGATCCTACACATTGGTTATCAGATTGTCCCTACTTAACAAAATGCTCCAAATGTAAAGAGGGTTACATGACATTAATGATGAGCGAGCAGGAAAATGAGAACAAAGGTGAACTATTTTATGTACGCTCAAATTCGGGCGGTAAATATTTCTAGTGGTTTGATCAACAAATGAATGGAGCTTCAAAGTATGAAAAAGGGGAATCAAGCAACAGGCGTGGTGTCAAGAATAAGGGCATAGCGGTTGAGGAAACTAATGAGTTGTCAAAAATGATAGAAAAGTGTGCTAAAATTTCAAAAGCCAAGGATGTTAGCATATCTCTTAACATTGTCAAAGTTACATTACAACTGCATAAAACTAGCTGAATGGTGGAATGAATGGTAATTCGATGGGCAAAAAGAGAGATTCACCATAAGAATAAAATAAAATAAAATGAACTAACAATAGTATTGGTTGTTCCAACTCAGAGAAAAATTGCTCCCAATTTGTTGTAAGCGGTAACAAAAGAATTTTTAAGTATCACTATGAGAATCAAAGACCCCTATTTATGGGTACAAGTCTAGGGTTTTAGAAGTATATTAGTCATTCACAATCTATGTATGTATATATATAAATCAATAGTAGTCAAAACAAGTTTCCCGCCGAAATCACTGACGTCATGTTGATGCCATATTTATTTTTTATTTTTTTATTATTTTCTATTTTGAAATGGCTAATTTGTATAATTTAACCATAACATTTCATCCTATTGTCCAATTTAATCCTAACCTTTCAAATTTAACAATTTCAACCTCAAATCTCACATTTTTAAAGTGATCTCACATTTTTTATTTAAAAAGACAATAATATCGTCCAATTGTCATTAACTTAAAATCTATATTATCTATATATATATATATATGTATATTTAAATTAAAAGTAGTCTAAACAATTTTTTCCTCGTAAATTACTGACGTCATGACTGATGTCATATTTTGTTTTTTATTATTTTATTTTATTCTTTTCTATTTTGAAATTGCTAATTAGCACAATTTAACCCTAACATTTCTTCTTATTGTATAATACAACTCTAACTTTTTAAACTTGGTAATTTTAACATTGAATCTCACTTTTTTTTATCACAATATAATATTTTTTCCTTAAAAAGATAATAATACTTTCAAATACTTATTAACTTAGAATCTATATCTATATATTAATATTACTTTATTGTAGCATCTGCACTATCGATTGGTTCTCTATAAGCTAATTAATTATGTCGTGTTTTGCCTTTTTTCAATGTTTTCCCCTAAAATGGAATTTGAAATTCCATTTCCTATTTTCCAAACAATGCATAAATATTGAATTTTTTTTCCCATGAATGTGATATTTTCCGTGAAAAACAAATGCAATCAAATACATTTTAGGTTGTTTACGAGAAATGCCGGTAATGAGAAATTAGAGGTAGCTTCTCTTTCTTTGCAAAGAGAAGGGCTCCCCAGAAATGCCGCCAACAGCAGATGGTGGAGTTAACACTTAGTAGGTTTGTACTTGTACTATAATTTTAAAAGACTATTATGAACTTGATTATGCTAAATTATTTTTATTTGAATGTCAATGGTCTGATTGGAGCCTGGCAGAACTTATAGGATTAGTCATTTTAGTTTTTTGCTTTTTTCTTAAACATTTTATTTTTTTGCATTTTTCTTAAACATTTTTAATGTTCTAACAAAATGAGTCAGAAATTGGTAATTTAAGATGCTTCTACATTTATGTTTCTTTGTCAAAAAATCATAGCTCTAATAAATTTTTTGGGTTATATGAATGAATATATAAAAATTTCTCACAACTATTTGTTCTTCTTTCAGATTAGTTCCTTTTTTATAAGTTTGAATTTCCAATTTAATCATAATGTTAAATTCTGAAGTTTCAATGACGTTGAGAATGCAGAGAATCAATTCGTAGTTCAAGCATATAGTTTGATTGATATAATAATAGGATATACTCTTCAAGTTTCAACATTATAATGTAGTACTTTGTGTAATAAATAAAGACCTACCACATACCATGAAAAGTGGATTGGTCCGACTAAATATAGCAAAAGATTTCAACTACTGAGTTTATTGGTCTAAGCGACATACAAATGTTTCTCATTTACTTTTCAAATTCCTAATAGTTATATTTTTGAACGTTGCTATTTTCGTGCATCGAACGGGTGCTATACTAGTATTATTAAATAATTCACAACAATTATTATTATTATTATTACTACTATTACTGCTCAAAAAACCCACAAAGAAAAGAGACGGGAAAAAAAAACAAACAACAACAGAGGAGGGTTGGGATGAGACGTCAGTCGAGAAATGAATGTGGGTTTAAAGAAGGGGGAGGGAAGACAGAAAGTGTGATCTAACAAAAATCAGGTGTCATGCCATTTGAAATGGAGGCGATGCTCACAAAAGATTATGAGCTAATTTCGGCTGCTTTTAATGGGAGAATTCCATTCCCAAATCTGTAGAAATCAATTCCATTCCCAAGTCTGCAGAAATCAAGTGTCATGCTGTGGGACGTCCGTTTTTCTTGGACTCCTCCGCCTTCTTAGCTCTCTTCTGTTATGAATGAACCATTCTTTATTTTTTCTGGCTCTCTTTCTTTCGTCTTCATATATTATTTTAAGTCTTTCTCCCCAACTGGGACTCATTCATTCTTCATATTCTTGCGTTTTGGCTTTCAATTGTTGTTGGACTGCTTGTTAGGACGCTTTTTTAAGTCTTTCTCCCCCTCGCTATCCAACTTCGTTATAGCCTAACAAGTGGTCCGACAACAACGGGTAGCCAAAATCCAAGAGGATGAAGAAAGAATGAGTCCCACTTGGGGAGAACGATCTTAAAAGCTAAAATAATATATGAAGATGAAACAAAGAAAAGAAAAAAGAAAGTTCATTCATAACAAATGAGGGCTAAGCAGGGCGAAAAGTGCAAGTAAAAAAGGGACGACCCACCGCATGGCACTTGATTTCTGCAGATTTGGGGATTATTTGATTGATTCTAGCTGTGGCGAAAGATGGCGGACTTGGAGGCCCAAACTCAGGTGTCCATCTTCAACAACAAATCCAATCGTCTTTGTTTCATCGAAGGTTTATTTATATTATCTTTTGATTAATTTATATTATTGGCATTGCAATCTGCATGCATGCACTGTTCTGATCTTAATTAATCACCGAATTAGATTTGGCCTTACGAATTATATTGAGTCTCTTGTCCAAAATTCTTCAGCTCTGGGACACTGATTTTTATGCTACTCGTGAAGTGATAGTTCTAACTGTTATTATTTTGATTTTCTTGACATACGGGCTTTACAAAAAAAAAAAAAGGTGATTTGACCATATTGCCCATGTGTATTATGTGATTGAAGGAAAATTAGCATAGGGTAAAATCGTAAAATTATCCCATTTTGTAAAACATTTTGCAAAAGGCTTTTTTTTTTTTTTACGAATAAAAGGACTCGTATTTTATTTGTTTGTTTGTGGCTGGTCAAATAAACTTCAAGTCCTCATAATTTTACAACTAACTTTAGTTAATTTTATTTTACTAGTATAATGCCTGTGCGTTGCAAAGGTATAACAAACAATAAACTTACCAGTTTAGAAGTATTTTGACTAGATGTAAAATAATTAAAACTCAGCAAAAAATTACAAACATGAAGGAGAAAAAATTAAACAATGACATCATATTATACTGACTAATATGAACATAATATATTCACTATGTAAACTTCGCACGGTCATAATAATATTCTTTCAGTCCTTTCAAAAAAAGAAAAAGAAAAAAAAAAGAAAGAATATGTTAGAATTAGAACTTTTGGGAAAAAGTTTAAAAAAATAAATAAATAAAACTACGCGCAAGAGACCATGTAAATAGGTGACATGAATATCTTATATGCTTAGTCGGCCATCATGTATTAGTTGCTTGTGGGCCATGAAATCAACCACTTGCATATACACAACCCAATTAAAATTGTCAATTAAGACATGTTACTTATTTATGTCAGATAAAAAGTCTCTGTAGAAGTATTCATAAACATACCGCCGCAAACAAAATTTAGTTTTATGTGAACTCAATATCACAAAATATTCACCATGTCATGCAGTCAAGCATTCAGCAAGAATGTCAACAAAAATCTTGCATCTAACAATTCTAGAATATAACATCTCAAATCAAAATAAAAGAATTAAGATAAAAAAATTAAAAAAAAAAAAAAGAAGGAGAGACTACAATTACAATAGCAATGGAATCCAGTAAGAAAACTATCTAAAAACCAAAGTATCATTTGAAATACCTCCTTGTCCTTTCCACTACTCAAAACATTACTAAAAATCTGCCCATCGGAGATGGACTTTTTCCGACGGAACTTCATCCGTGGCAAATTTCCGACGGTGAATTTGATATAATCAAAATTAGTTAGAAAATAAATTCAAATATAAGCAAATATTTTAATATAGTATTTTGAATGAGATCATTCCTTCAATTTAGCTTTACAATGTTAATTGAAATGTATTTTGATGAGGATTGTATATGATCACCCAATTCTGAAATGTACGTATTTTTTCTATCACTAATAAGTGGAAACGCATTTATCTGGGATCTTAATGTTTTAGGGTGGGAAGAGAATAATATGTTGGGAATTAATGTAGATTCCCCGATTACGCCCGCAGGATCGTTGTTTAAGGAATTTGATGAGACAAGGAAAAAATAAAAGAACGAAGACAAATTTACGGACTATCAAAGCTTTTCACTATATGATTTAAGTCGCTACAACCATATAGAATTTCACTCTCCAACCCACAACCCCCAAGTATTATAAGAAAAATACTCAAGCTCTACAGCACCTAAAATTTCTACTCTTTGAACAAACCTCAAAGAGTTACAAGAAAAACTCACAAGATGCTAAGCTCGCCAATTTTTCTCTCAAAGACTCAAATCACTCTTGTACATAAAAGAAGAGGAAAACACATCTATTTATAGGCTTTGTTTACTTGGAAGATAAGATAATTCCTTCTAGGATTTGGATTCCTTTTCCTCCAAGAACTCTTCTTTTTTCCTTTTCCTTTTCCTTTTCAACTTTGGATTATTTTTGACAATAAATCCAACAATCTCCACCTTGCCAAAATAAGC